>VTPC01004625.1:0-19676 GCA_011009095.1 Ignelater luminosus
TATAAACTGTGTATTTGTGGTCAAATAAACATTTTGCAGGAATGTTTTCAAGAATGTTGACTAGATGAAATCAGAGCCATAGCAGGTACTTAATATTAAAGTTGCTCCAGCTAAAATTGTTAGGAAATTTCATGTTTTAGTTTGTGATTATGTACATAATTAAAATATTTTAAAAATGATTTTGCAACTCTTAGTGTGTCTGCTACCAATCAAATACTACCGCAAGTTCCTGTAAAATAGATCTAGATGATAGTATTCGGTATTTTAATGGTAGTGACATGTTCAGATGAAAAATGAAAAACCGATTTGAAAGATATGTCCACGTTGCTTGGTTGGGACAAGTAAAATAACCGACTGGTTTTTCCAAATTATGCATTTATTCAAAGCGAGAAGGGTATAAACAGCGTATAGATATTGACAAGTACACCAACTCTTCAAAAATTCTTTGTTCTTTTCAAACGCCGGTCGTTGACCTTGAACTAAGAGCTGGCTGGTAGTACCCATATTTCGAACTGGTGGCGCTACGTTTTTATCAGTGGTGTGCGTAGATATATTTATAGACATTATGAATTACTAGAAAGGCTACCATTGCATTGTTTGTTATTAAATTTTATTTTACCAAATTTATAATGGCATTGTATTAAATTAAAGAAAAGGATGTAAATCATGCACAAATATCCAAAGAAATCAAATTTATCACAATACATTTTAAATACATTATTGTTCTTGTACACAAATATCTACCTTCAATGGTTACATTTAAATAAATCAATAAATAAATTGGTTGTTTTCATAATACTTGTATAAAAATTATTTTGCTACAACTTATTTTTATTAATTTATGTAATAAAGAAAAAGATAATTCATAAGTTACTTAGCTATTGTTACTATTATTATTAAGACTAAATGAAGAATACTAGATAAACATTATTGATTTAGGTACACATTGCCACTTAAACTATTATTGGTATCATATAGATCTTTTATTATTTTATCAGACGTATTATACAAGTTCTGGTGTTTTATTGTAGTACCAAAGCACTTACATCTAAACAAAGAGTATCTGAAACTGATTGGATTGTTTGGATTTTCGGATCGAATGAGGTTTATGTTAAAAAACTTCTGGTATCCCTTAGTAGGAAAGCAAACTACAGTTTCCTTATAATCTGAGAAAAATCTTATGATTTTTATGCCCTAAATAAAAATCATTCATCGAATTGAAGATTAGTAGAAACTACCAATGTTGAATTATAATCAACAAATCTTTTAGTAAAAATGAATGTTATTTATTAAACCTACGTCAATTAAAGAAATCATTTGTGAATTGGTAGTTCAACAAAAAGCATTCAAAAATTCAGCGAATATAATTTTAGGCAGACCCACAGCATTTATGGCTCAAAAGTTTAAAGAATATTGTACAGAGCAAAATCGATGTGAATTAAAAATAAAAGAACTACTGAAGGAAGAAATCAAGAATGTGTTTCAAGAATCAAAAAAAATTGCAAAAATAAACAAAGAAATAATTAATGAAAGTATAGGGGAAGAGCCGAAAAACATAAAAATTAAAAGAATGGTTCTGTGAAATATAAGCTATATGACGTCGTTGCTGTAAGACGTATACGACGAGGTCCCTGCATTAAGTTAAAATTAAAGTTTCTTTGTTTATGTAAAGTCATCAGAGTAAAAGAAAAATATAATGAAGCCTTGAGCTAGTTATGAAGATATATATTTATCACCAAAGATGGAACTGTGGAATCAGACGCAGGAAGTCAACAGTGAAAAGAGAGAATGAAACATAATAAGAGATAACGTTTTCTACACTATTTTTTTATAATAAAAAAAGTGATCTGGCCTGTATTTATGTTTGAGCTATTTTAAAATTTGTTACAAAATTTTCTTCGATCTGTGTTTTTATTTCCTATAGTAACATTGCAGTATTTAGAGTGTTATCTCGAAATAGTTAATAGCAGTACTATAGGGAGGTCCAGTTAACTTGGCGCCCCTGAGCAAACATAATGTCGCAACTTTACATGCTTTTTTTGTTGCAATGAAAATTAACTCTAATTTTCCCTACTTTAGGTAAATTTTAGTTAGCATTAGCAAAAATTGTATTTTAAGTGCAAATTATCAAATTTTATTTAAATCAAAATATTTCTATTGTATATAATTCCATTTTTAGTGAAGAATGTCTAATATGAATTGTTTGTAGACTTTTATAAATTAATTCAGAAAATTAAATGTGTTCTGATTCTATTTAAAGTGTGAAAGATAATCACAAAATTGAGTTGGGTTTCAGCACAAAATTGACTCAGTATCTTATAATAGCTGATGTTTTTTCTTCCCTTTTTTGTTTTTACTTAATTCTGAAAGCAAACATCAAAAAGGGTGAAATAATACTTATTGGCTTCTTCATATATAAATATTTTTCTATTTCTAGTCGACTCTGCAATGGCTTATGATTAGTTTTTTTCTTTTACTTATAACTTCAATAAATGATTTGACTATAAACTTGAGTTGACCGTTGGATAAACTAAACACAGTTAAGTTCTACCCAAGTAACTAATTATGATCTAAATAAGAAGGAAGGCATAACAATGAATGTTTGCATGACCTTGTGTCCAGGTTAGCATCCGGAAAAATAATAAGTACCGTAACTGAATAAACTAAGGCGACTTGCTAAGACTTAATGTTTAGAAATATGTAAACCTCTTTAACCGTTAAGACAACACTGCCATTACGTCTCAATTTCTGTTTATCAGTAAAAACTAATTATGGAATGAGTGAAGACGGTCAACTGATGGAGAAAATGAAAGATTCGATAAAGCAAGTAGCACATTATACATTTGTGTTTTCTAACTTTTACTAATTCAAATCTAAAGGAGAAATTGCTACGTCAAGAAGTCTACATAAGTCTATAAATAGATAAAAGCAAAGTTATGACAGCTATTCAATTTCTAGGTTTTTTTGTTTTTTGTCTCATGATTTTCATTAATGTATTTATTTTGCTTCCAACTTTTTCTCAATTTCTTAAAGTAAAATTTTATCGCCCATTCATGGTTTCCTAGTTGCATTCTCATTTTTAAGATTTCCCAATATATTGTTTACTTCTTGACTGCTATTTTTTTCAGTGAATTGGCTTAATGTGTACAAAAACTTTAAATTTAGTCAAATTTGCAATGATATTGTATTAGAGAAATAATAAATGCTCACCTTATTCAAGGTTAGACTAATATAACATTTTTATAAGAATCATAGTCAATAATGTTTTAATATTAAAGCCAATCAACAAACAACCCCCCTGGATACTAACCAGAAGTACTGTGAAAAATTGATAAGAATCAGCTATATATAAACGTCAATTAAATAGGAAGCATATAAAATATAATAAAAGTTAATCATTTCAACTGTAGTTGACATGAAAGGCAAATTTATTTAACTTTATAGGAATTCTATATTTAGAACTTTCTTCTTGCTAGGCAGCTATGGAGATACTGAGTTAAATGAAATGTGAAAATATAATAAAAACTGTTCACCATAGGCTGTAGAATATAATAAACAGTTAGAAATTTTAAAATTTTTTCTTAATTTATTTACTTAGCATTTTTTACGAGGAACATTAACAACGAAAGAGTTTCATATATACTCGTACTTATACAGTACATGAATTTGTGATCTTTACAGATGTACTTTTTTATGCTAATGACTACCCCATCAATCATCAGAGGGAAATGAACTCAAATTACTAAAAGTTGTATATTGATTGACAATGCTGAGTTTACATGATACTAGAACTTACTTGAAATGTATTATTATTTTCTATTCCGATCCCAGGAAACTTATTTTGTTCTTTGATTTTACATCCTATCAAACGCTTTATAGTAATCTTGAGATACTGAATAAAGTAACGAAATTACATAAAGGTTACAATCTTGTTAAGTTTGTTAATAATAATTAGTTGACGATAAGCTTTTATACGGATGACAATTCTCCTAATAATTATTCGAATTGTGCATAAATCAGCACAAATCTTTAATTTTTGAAATTCTAATATTTGACATACTTAGAATAAATAACATGAGAATAACTTAAAAAGTAATCAGTTTTAAAAAATCATAAACTTGCTGCAATTACCCATTACATTTTCAATTAATTTTGAATTTTATGACATCGTCAAGCATTATCAGTTGGAAGCATATGGCGAATATTTGTAAGGTTTTTGTTAATACAATGAAAAATGTTTAGAAATCCTGTAACACTGTTTGCATGACCTTGTGTCCAGGTTAGCATCCGGAAAAATAAGAAGTACCGTAACTGAATAAACTAAGGCGACTTGCTAAGACTTAATGTTTAGAAATATGTAAACCTCTTTAACCGTTAAGACAACACTGCAATTACGTCTCAATTTCTGTTTATCAGTAAAAACTAATTATGGTATGAGTGAAGACGGTCAACTGATGGAGAAAATGAAGGATTCGATAAAGCAAGTCTACTGTGAGAAATGTACCATTAAGACTTTCTTTTCACGATAATAAAGATAAAAAGGAATTTTTTATATGACCGAACTATTTTGATTGTTTACCATATGTGTTTCCATGACAGTAAGTCGAGTTTACTGGTTGCTAGAGTTAACTCGACAGTAAGTGAATTACTGATGGAAAATGGAATAGTAGCTTTTTCGTTGTGACTGATATTCACAGATAACGTTGCAGAAGACGGAAAATGTACCTCAGGTTGGTTTCATTATCATGTAGAATTTTTTCCTCAAATTTAATTTTAGTTTCAAACAAGTGTTTGACATAGCTTTTGGCTAGCCCCGTGTCTCTTTAACTTTAATACGTCCATACCAATTGCCAATCGTGCCATTTCCTATCACTTGAACAGTACACTTTCCACCTCGATAATAAAGACTGGACATGATTTGCAAATAATGGATTTTCCGATCTTTTATGTTGGTAATGGTGAATAATCGTCTTTGAATTAAGAATTTTTATCAAAATGAACTCACCATGATCTTTTATGTCTTCAACGGCCATGTTGCACAACTCTTCCTTTCTACACGTTCTCACCACCCCTACTATCATTGCCATTTGATAAGTCATGAACGCAACAAATAAAATCCGTTGCAAATGATAGAATTAACCTTATGTATCAAGAATTTTTCATCTGGTGTTTCTATTAAAAATCTCGACATTTCTTCCCTAGCGAAAAAGCTAGTTTCTTGCAGCCGGTGTCCAATATTGTTCCTTTTAAGAAATGCAATTTACATGAAAATTTCGAATTATCAACGGAATCGTAAAGAAAGAAAAGCTTTTCGTTTCTTCGTATAAAATACATCAAAAGGGTTTTTTCACTTATATTTGCATTCTTTTTCTCCAGCAAATTCTTGAAAGTTTTACAAAGTGTTTATAAATGTTTTTGGATCTAGTGGACTGTGAGATCGTACTTGCGGCTGCATTTGCCACTTTTTGAGAACAGGATGTGTATTAGAATGTTTGTCACTTTACACACATTGCATTGTTGTTATGATGATTGTTTAATCTTATGTTTTATAAAAAGTAATAATCAATAAAGTGTTAAAGAACACATTCTTTTCGATGTCAGTAGCTAAGAGTAAAGAAAAATAATTACAAGATAAAGGATATATGGTTTGCAATTTATTAACAACATTGTTCTCAAACCATGTACAATATTCTTTTTGACTACTATAAGCTGATAGTGTAACTTCTTGCACAGTCGTTATTTTGTAAAGATGTCACTTCAGTTGTTTTCAACAGTTTTCTGGTAGGTACTTAAAAGGATATTCGTTTGAAGTGAAATTCTACAAAGTAAGGTTTGTAGGTTTTCTACGATTACTTGTCTCACATCTTTGACAACTTCGGCATTCACAGCAGGTCTTCCTGAAGATTTACCCTTCTCAACAGATCCTGTTCTAGTAAATCGACTAACTACATCTTCAATACGAGAAACTAAAGCGTTATTCAGAACATTAACATCAGGAAATCGGTTTCTAACTTCGTCTTTGCAAGCTTGAATAGAGTATGTCCAATTTCCCTTGTGAACTATACCATTCCGATAATAAGACATAACGATATATGTGTCTTGTTGAACAGCATATACGATTGTTTACAATGCTACCAAAAATAAATTTCATTAATATTTTTTATTGTTTACAGTATGTAAGAGTATTACTATGCTTACGCAGACACAACACAAGAACAACTTTAGTCTTGAAAAAGACTTTTTCGTACAATTAGCGCAATTAGAGAGAAAAAATGTGGAACAATACAACAAATTTCACCACGAGGTTAACTAAATTGCTAAATGCAGGACCATGACATTTGCAACTGACAAATAATAGGGAAAAAATACGTATTAGTTCTTGAAGGCAGCACATTGAAATTAGATTCTATAGCCAACTGGGCCCAGAATCATTTAGGAACACTTTGTGTATGTATTTTCATAACGTTTCTTGGATCTTTCAAGAATTAATATTGTACATCCAATATTCCATGCTTGTTCAATACTCTTAAGCAAATTATCACTCACTAATTCACAGAAATTAAATTAACTCTAAATAATGGCACAGAAAATCTAAATCGACATTTTTGAAGCTTGTTGAAGAAGAAAAACCATAGTAACGAGTTTTAAAAACTGAAAGACACCTAGTTGACAATGTGATAAATTTCTTTCAACATCAAAAATTTTGTTAAAACAATTAATAATTTTTGTAGTTCAAACAAAAAAATAGTATAAGCATCACGAACGTGAAGGAATTTGCTGGTCTCAGACAAAACATTTTGCCCTCGTCCAGTAACTGGCCCTTACCGTTGTTAATACTTAATAGGTACTATTGCTTACCTTTTTCATGTAATGAATTCAGATTCTTTTAAACTTTATTGCTAATAATGAAATTACAAGTCAATTTTGCACCGAATTAAAAAGTACCCAGGTTAATTCCTCGAAGAAACAGAGCTAATTAATCACATTTATAGACGAAATTTTAATAAATCTTCATTTGCGTTACTTTTCTGCAGAAGTATAAACGAAAGTCCTAAATTTCAATTTGTTCGTTAAATAAAAGCAACATAAAATGTAATACAGACCTAATTTCGTGCTGTAATCAAATTTCTAAGCAATCACCGTTTCACTGTGTTGCTTTTAAACCTTTACGCAGAAATCGCAACATTTACCACGCTCCACTTTTAATTTACCAAAGTTATCGATCCGGCAAGCTCAAAGCTTAACGCATTAAACTTATGTGTCACATTATCCAGATGCTTGCCAAATTTAATGAAATTATAATTAGACACTTGACTTATGTCAAATTATAATTAGATTAAGTGCACCTCGATTACAGCCTTCTAATAGTACGACCTTCTTGCTTCTTTTTTAATTTTCTTAGGTATTAATTGCTCAAGTTTATAAAACAAGCTCAAATTTTGCTTTCAACTTTAATCGTTCACCTTCTTCTATGTCATACTAATGAGGTTGACTTCAAGATCTATTAAAAGTTTTCGTTTGAACGTTAGCTGGAGAAGTTGTTCGTCCTTATTATGGAAATATTTGTTTTCACATACTTTGTTTTATAATAATGCAGTTTGATGTTGAAATCCTGAAGTAAACGATCAATCTTTCTAATTCCCTGGAGAGATTTTGTCCCATACAAATGCATGTGATGGAAAGCCTTTTAAAGCCCATTATTTGTATTCAACTTATGTACTTAGCAAGATCCCCCTTAGGATTCTATTCTCTTTCTAGAATTTTCTTAATGGCAGCAAGCAGATAATCTTTGTTTACACAATACATTGGTTTCTTTAATGATTTTTTGCTGTTTCGTTAATCGTACTTCCAACGAAAGTCGAAACTAAAAGCGCTTTAGTTATTTAAATGAAATGTGTTTATTGTAGTCTGGAAGATTACACATCCTTCCAGATACTGTTGTCTCTTTTATTTTTATGCGGCACCAGAGAGTGATCTCGTTACAAAACAAGCTAATTCGGAATCGTATTGTGTTTCTTTATAAAGCTCTTTCGTGATTTATATTGTAAAAGAAATACTAAACGCTAGGCAATATATAAAAAGAAAAAGTAAAACTGCGCAGCCGAGAGTCTACACAAGTAATTTTTTAGCATCAAGAAACGGTTTTATTATTAGCACTACAAAGTAGTTAATCATACATTTTGAAAAATATCCTGAAATTATTTTATATTATTTTAGTTGTGTACTAATTTAAGAAACTTCTTAATTTTGTTCTAAAACCGCTTCCAACTTCTGCCATAGAATATAATAGTACCCAATCTTTAAGTGGAAGTGAAACAAACCACGCATTTATCAAATAACTAAAAACAAAAATAAACTATTCACTATAAGCAAACAATTTCAATAGAATTATTTATGAAAACGGAAAATTTCAAACATTAGACATTCAGAACAACGTTTGCGTTGCGTTTTGAAGATTCGTTACAAGTCCAATATCTATTAACGAATGCATTCTAGAAATACAATATCTGATATAGTGTATGAATCTAAAACACACTAAATATTTACGATTAAATGTACTGGATTTAAGCAGCGATATCGGGATTATTAGGTATTGATACAGTTTCACTTTCATAAATGAGAGGATCGTTTTATCAAACAACTAATCAAACTGATGTGTTTGTAACGTATTCTTGTATAATGCTGATCTAAAACCTCCAAAGGGAATAATCAATCAAAACAACAATCTCGAACAATATTTATCGGCCCGTAATATATCAAATGCTTGCGTAAATCTGTTTCTATCTATCAATTTTAGCCGTTTAGAGAATAGTTAAGGGGGCAATTTTAATGTATCTAAATAATCTAATAAATAATAAAGGAGAACTTCTCTATACGTATCTATTATGGTATTCAAAATTTCAGGTTAATTTACAAGTTAATGCATTATATAATGTATGAACTTGGGGGTATTGTAGCTACACTTATTGATCATTTCTTTATTTGCTGTAGAACTGTGAACAGAGTTAAACTGATTTGACCTTGCTTTGTTTGCTGCTTTACAAAATTATAGGCACATCATTTACTTTCATGTCATAGAGTGGTACTACCATATCATTTAGAAGATGCATTTGATTCCTCTATCACACCTGTGTTACATCCTATACTTTAAACTAAATAATAAACTATGTACCCTGGCCGAAAGCACTTCTATCTAGGAGATGTTTATTGGAAAAATACATCTCAGTGGTTTACCATTGCTTGCTGAGGTAGAAACTTGCACCACTTCAATGACGCTTTAAAAAAGCTAATTTAAGTCCAAAACCATTGTAACTAGATTTACTACTGCTCAATTCAGTGTTCGAGTGTCGTGCATAGAAAGCATTTAAACATATCGTATATTGTCACTAACAGACTATCATCGCGTACGCACAAGGATCTCATTTAAGAAACAATTAGCATTATTATGCTTTTGGCCCAACTCATGCCTACGACTACCGATACTGACCTAGTCATATTAAGTAAAAGAAGTGCCTTTCATGAAGTAGCAAATTAACACATTGAAGATCTAAAACTTTCTTAGCACTTTCCTTATCACACGGTTGTGGAATTTATAATATAACACATCTATAAAATCATAAAACGAGACTTTGAAGGTTCTCTAGTGCATGGACTCGAAATACATATTTTAAAGTTTCCTACTATTTTCTGTTTATGAAGCATCTTGCCTGCACTTACTAGTGGCGTAATTACCGGAATCCAGACGTGGAAGTCCTCGACCATCGAAACAAAATCAGCAAGAACCTAGAGGAAAACTTAAATTTTTGGAGAAATCTAAGGATTTACAAGAAAGTCTTTAAAAAAAGATTTCGAAACTCATTACGTTGAAGAAAGAACTTCGTAAAGACCTAAATGCCCAACGCAAACTAGAGAAGCTAAAAATTCGTAATAGTCCCTAAGAATTTAGAACCCCGTAAGAAGACAAAAGTTTAGATGGCACATTTTATTGACGTTCACTCCTCAAAATACAAAACAGATCTGATGATATTTTAGGATTTGAATCGAGAAAGATCTTTTAGGTCTTAAATCAAATTCATGAGACCATATGACGATATAACCATCTAAAGCGGGAATTTTGATCAACTTTTGCAATAAAATGAATCAATCTGAATGGCTGTTTATTTGCTCGGACAGGCTTATTGATTGATCATTCTATCCTTTCTTGAACTTCCAAAATCTATACTAGACGTTCTTCATATCTTTGTAAGGTCAATGACTGATTAACAGTCCTAACAGTTTCTAGAATATATGTCAACAGGAATTAATGGAAAGTACTCTCGCTACAGAGCGGTAATCGAAAACGCAGAAATCTCAAAAGATTATAGATTGATTCACGCAAGAATATCTCGACAGATAGCAGTTTAATTCTGAAGACGATATGATAGATTGAACGAAAGTTATAAACAAAATCCAGATTCTCTAGCTGCAAGATAGAAAGAAATTGGTTTATTTGGTAACAAGAAAGGTTTTTCCATACGATGGTAAACAAGTGTTGTTGTTTCTTTTAAAAAATACCCCTGCTGTGGACGTATATAATATTAACAGTGCTTCTATTAAAGGAATTGCAGATGTAGTTGTTGAGCCTCTGGAAGCATTATTTAATAAATGTTTTTCTCAAAAAATCTTTCTTTAAGCTTTTAAACTAAGCAAAGTTTTGCTCATGTTCAAGAAAGGGGACCGCGAATCACTGAATAATTATAGGCCCATTTCTATCATACCATCACATCATTGAGGAACATCCTTGAGATTATTCTGAAGAAGAGATTGGTTAGCTGTTTTGAACAGAACAAATTACTATGTCCAACTCAGTTTGGATTCAGATAGCACTTTTCAATTTTCAATGCGGCATTTAAATTAATAGGTGACGTAGACATTTTTTCATTACTCTTTGTGACTCCAGCAAAGTCATCAGCTGCGTCTCTCATGAAATATTGGCAGAAAATCTAAATCGTTATGGAATAAGAGGTACACCTCTAAAACTGTTCAACTCATATTTACATAACCGAAAGCAATTTGTTTATTCAAATTATGAATCATCTCAACAAATTAAAGTTGATTATGGAATACCCGCGGTCTCTCTCTTCAGGTCCATTCTTTTCCTTATTTACTTCAATGATCTTAATTATTATATGTTCCCCAAAAGATATTTTATGTTTGCTAATGACACAACATTCCTGAACACTCACAAAGATGTGGATTGCTCTCATAAAGAATCTTGTGCCATTTTAAATATAGCCAAAACTTGATTCAAAATCTGATAATTTCTGCTGATTAGGTTCTAACCAATGAAAAAATCGTACAACTACTACGTTTCAACGTCGATGATAAACTTATCTAGCAGGGTCACAAATTATAGGGCGCTATTTTTGTAATATGTAAACTGAAGAATCTTATAAGTCTCAGTTACTTATGTTATATTATGGCTTATCTCACTCTTACCTAAAATATGGAGTAATACTTTGGGGTAACTTCAGTAACTCCGACAAAATCTTTATTTTACAAAAAGATGTTGCTAGATGCATTGCCAAACTTGGCATAATGATAATTTTTTCTACTTATGCAGGGTGTCCCTAAAAGGTCTGTACAACGCCCTACCACATATACCTCAGACCGAAATAGGACGATTTAACCGAACTTACTTCTATGCAAAAGTGCTCCGTTAGGGCGCTACCGGACGTCAAAGATCTATATTTTTAAATAACAGAAGAATGCTTTTAGCGATAGGAATTAAATTTGGGATGTGAATGTGTACTGAAAAAATAGATTTTCTGACATCAGTTTTTTGCTTGTGGGTGTTGCGTAAGCGGTTAAAAGTCGATCATCCATATGCAAAGAAGCTCAGATCTTTTTTAACAATCTGTCAATACTTCTAAAACCTTTTCCACAGATGGGCATTCTTATTTTGGACATTTTTCGTCTCTTGCTAGATTTTGATAAATGCAATAGTTTAGGCAGAAAAAACAATTTTTATTTGCCCTGCTTTAGGTAGTACTTACGCCGCTAACTTTACGTTGCATGCCGTATCTCGATTCTGTTGAAGAATATTTCAGTTGCCACATAGATGCTTCAAACTTTACAACTGCAAATGCACCCTTTTGGAAATCAAATTGTTACAACTTTTACATTAATGTTGGTACAAGATTAACTAACTTACAATATGTTTTTTATTATTTATATTTCACGTCTCTCCATAATTCGTGGCTTTATTACTCATAAAGTCATAATATAATTTATTTAGTTGGCTCAATGTTTTATAGGTTTTATTACGATATTTGTGTATTTACTTTATTGTTAATGATTAATAGTATGCCGGCGGAACACGATTTTCTGAGGTATGGAGTGCAAAAAAAAGTCGTTTCACATATGTAAACTAAAAAGGCACCCGCGGGGGGGGGGAGTGATTTGGACGATTAAAAAGTTCTTTTAATGTGCATCATTTATAAATAATGAATAAATATACGTTAAGTAATAAAATAATAAAAAATAAAAATCGTATATGTTAATCAATAAATATTTACAATCAAAATACAAAATTTTCAGCTATGGAACTCCATACTCAAACAAATCTCAAGTATGGAGTGCTCCATATTTACCATATGTCTTCCGCCGGCCCTGTCGGCTGACCCTGAACGCTTACACACTATAGCCAACCTACCAAATAAAAAACTTCGGCGCGAAATTCAAACCATCCTCGATCAATTGCAATCACTGTATATTTTATATCATTATTGTGTTAATGTTTGAGCTGCAACAAACTTATATAATGTTGTTAAATAAATATCATATCATACACATGTAGTGACTAGCGAGATTAAAAACCCGGAAAAAAAAGAAGAGTTATATTGCTTATTAGGTTTTAAAAAATGGACATAAGACCTGTTTACAAATAACAATTAGAAAAAACAGATCGAAAATTATTAAACGCAACTTTTATTGTCATAAAACGTAAAAACCAAAATACGGACATCATCTGCATCTGTATTAACTGTAGGGCACTGTTCTTATAAGAATACCTAAACTCAATGCGTGACCATCATGATGTTTCATTAAATCTTACTTTTGCTATTAACGTATTGTTTTTTAGAACCGTGGTGCTACTGAAGACTTACTTAGTAGAACTTTATGAGCATGGCATATTGTTTACAAACAGGAGGTATTTTCTTACTCCCTCTACCTTGTTTTTCTCAATATAACATGATACCGTTTTGCGTGGTATGCTTAAAGTTTACAGGCTTTGTGCTGCTTCCACGCAGTCATAGTTTAGTTGATTATATATACAATGTCAAGAGAAACATTTTCCAACATTAATCATACAAAATATTAAATTTTTCTAAATTTGAGCTTTAGCCTTTTTGGCAAATTATGATTTATTTGTTATTATGAGCTGTATACCTTTGTAGATGATTGTTTAAATCATTTTTAGGCGAATTTAATGCTTATAAATAAAACTGATTTATTTGAAAACTAAGGTTTTATAAAACAATTTCAATTTAATACACAAAAATAGTGCCTACTACATACGGTATGATTTTCCCGCTTTCTTCAGTTTTCACAAAACTGTTGGATAGTTTATTTATTATGGACTTTTTGAACCTAGAAATAAATTCCTTTTATCTTATTTCAAAGGCATATAAATTATTTTGTGGAAAAACCCTGAACACTACATGTTATACGTTTTTCTGTTACTTCATTAAATATACAAGATACTTTCAAAGACCTATCTATTGATATTGAGAAATGGATATATTTTGTATATTATATAGGAAGTCGATGCCTTATAACATTTGTATACTACATGTTTAACATATTTATTTGTATAACGTTTGTAAAATATTAGTCGGAATTCTACATTCATGAAATCCAATAAAGAATGCAATAAGTAAACCCTTCGGTGCCTGTACAATTTAACCACATAGCACATTTAATAGAAAAAGATGAAATTTAATAGTATAGAAATGTAATTTGCTTTTATGAGATAGTAAATTTTCTATTGTTATTTATCTCACATTGATGTTGCTTTTAATAGAATTTCGATATCATAAAAACAAAATGATATGTAGTAAGTAGATCAATTATTACGTATCTATAAAATAAATAAACTTTTTATTACATGAGACAAATGTATTTAATTGTAATGTTTTTTAAATTTTATTAACATTGATCTATCAGATTCTTTTCTGTTACTGGTTTATTAAGTCAGTATCAATTCGTGCCAAAAAAATTTGTTTTGCTTCTTTAAGAAGTGATGATGCTAAACGCAATAGATCAAAGCTATTTTCATTCACCCAGCAACGAATCTAAATCTGATCTTAAATCTATTTTGTAAGATAATTATGTATCTTAATCAGCTAGTATTAACTGTATTGTATGTAAGTACGTTTCATGTGGATAAATAAAGAGACCCCCATTACAAACTTTACTCTTAGACCTCTCTAAAGGTTCCCAATTCACACCTTTATCTATTAGCACAGTTTGCATCACTTTGTGTTTACGTTTTAAGCTATTGGTTCAGGTTTTATTTGTTTAAGGCAAAACTTAAAAATTATATTTTTTTTAATACAAAATGTCGTGTGACACAAATTTCTAAATTTGTGATTATCTGCTGAAACCAAATTCTCTAATAAGTAACTTCTAGAGAACTTCTTGAGTTTACAAAAAATTTTCATGTCTGTAGTCTCACGTGCATTACTACCATTAATTTTTCTAAAACAACGAAGGTTACGTTGCTTTATTAGACATTTTTTTACCAGAAAATAATTAATGAAGTAGCCATAAAATACAAAACTACTTTATAACGCAAATGCAAACCACGAATGAAAACCATAAAAAATAATACAATTTTTGTTAATAGAAGCAATATTTTAATGCTCTAGTACTGAAAGTTTCTCTAAATAACGGCAATTTATTGTCTTCAATGAAACAAAGCCTTATAACATTTGGGTATACATTAATAGACATATTACAGTACGAGCATATAATAAATTTGTGAAACTTGCAAAATTATACTTTGCAGGCCTTGCTCGAAATAATAACAGTAATAAATTACAAACAAAGATGTAGACATTGTCTGCTTATTACTATA
The DNA here is from genome assembly GCA_011009095.1 of Ignelater luminosus. Lineage (NCBI taxonomy): Eukaryota > Metazoa > Arthropoda > Insecta > Coleoptera > Elateridae > Ignelater > Ignelater luminosus. The sequence goes on from VTPC01004625.1 coordinate 15,122, forward strand.
TTCAAAAAATACAGCGTAAAAAAAGTTTTTTACAAGAGGCTTTTTAGTGCAAAAAAGTAGCAACTTAAAAAGATTGGTGTTTTGTTTCAGGTTGGAATTAGGATACGTGCTTTAACAGAATTTTCTAAGAATACGGAATATGAGGTAGAATATGTACTAACCAGGATTCGCACGCAACTATAATTAGTTTTCTCGAAAATTGATTATTTATAAAAAATCATTGATAATTATCAGTGCAATTTATTGTTAAAAGAATACTATTAGCCAATAATTTCAGAAACATTACAGTAAAAATATTTAAAATCGTAGCTTTTCAATTTGTATTTATTTCATAAAAAAAATAAACACGCACAATATAAACTATTTAGGAATAAGAAATTCCTAACTGAATGCGTTTTTGTTTTATACCGCATAAAAAAGCGTACCAGCATAAAAGAAAGATTAAAGATAAAATGGGAAGTAACAAAATTGTTCTTTGGGATGCCAACAACCAAAGCTGCCTAATCTTTCACTCCTTGAGGGGAAACTTCATCTAATGTTACTGAATATTTTACAAACCTGAATTATTCCTAACTCTTCTGTTTTGTCTAAAATTTCCTTTCAATGTTTTCACATAGTTCTATGCTTGCTTTTCTAATTTTTGTCGGCTAAGAAAACAGTAGGAATACTAGCCAAATATGTAATTTAAATTATTGTCAGGTAGCATTTTTAATAAGTTAATAAGTTCTTCATAATAATGTAATGTTTTTCATACTTTACTGAATGTAATAACACACATCTCTGATGCTGTGTTGGCCAAAGCAATTACTATATTTTAAAAGTGTAAAAAGGGTAGTAGTAAATTTCATTTTTGTGGTTAAAGGTATATGAACCGTTGTTGCGAATGCGTAAACCCTCCAGGCAATAAAGCCTGCCCCAAGCTTAGACCCTTTCGTCGTAAATTGTCTATATTTTTCATTAGGTGCGCACCTATCTTTACTGCATTTGCGAAAGATTTGAGAAAAGAAATCAGGAATGATACAAAAGTTGGTGACATCGCACTGCGACGGTGAAAAATGAAACCGCACCTCTGTTGACCTCTTGTTTTATACCGTGAACCAAGAAATTAGATTCATTTCCGGTTGAATGAAAGAATTAAAGTTCACTGACAAAAAGTGTAAGTGCATGATTTTTAAAGTGTAGATATGCGCCCCTGTTAGAATATTGTTGGCATATACCCTATAATTCACCATGTAATTAGGTTCCCTTCCTTAAAACATAATCTCAAAAAAATTGAAACATACGGGGTTAGAACAAAAAGTTCCCTTTAACTTTTTTTTTTCAGAAATGTGGAATTCAGAAGGTATCATTTTAATTTGTTTTTGTAATGCTGTCTAATAACCCTCCGTAAATACAATCTTCCCGTTTAAATAAGAAAGAAGTGATTTTGTAAATAATATAACATGCTAAAATCAAAATTAAGTTGTTCTATTTGGCTCTTTGGTATTTGAACATTTTGATGTTTTATTGTGAACTTGCCGTACGACAATCTTTCTGGTAGATAATATTTTTTATGCCGTTTTCAGGGATACAAGAAATTTCTGTTTTCGATTTCTTGCAAAATTGAGAAGACAACTTATCCATCATAAAAGATAAGCATCGCATAAAGAAAATGAGAACAGCATTTCTATGATTTTTAAAGCAATCGGCTCTAGCAGTTTCAAGAAAATAACATGTTAAGAAAGACTTTTATTTATTGACCTTGAAACATTAATACTTTATGAAGACGAAACTTTATGACATTACTAAATTACAGAAAAAAAAGCCAACCGTATTCGAAAAGGAGCACAATTTAATTTATTATCTCCTACTACGGTTTCTGGACTCTTTAAAGGCAGTTAAATTAGAAGTTATAGAGCAAAGACAACCAAAGGTGTGACTTTGTTGAAGTATGCTCCCAAGAGCAGCGTTGCTAAAGTGGAGAAAAACTTAGACAACGGGAGTATGTATTTCTTGCAAAGACTAGAAAACCAGTAAGTAACTAATCGACGCCTGCGGTTCTGTTCTTTCTTCTTTTATAAAGGACTTATTGGTAACTACCCTTAGCTCTTCTAACATAATGCTCTTTCAGGTTTGGGTTTATTGCAACTTCTGACTAAGCTGAACATTTTGTTAGAACTATTTTAAAAGCACTTACGAATAAGTTACTTTTGACAATACCAGTTTTACACTGGAATTGACCTAATTTTTTTATGTTGGTATTCAAATCGAGTTTGTTGTAGATATTGAATTTTTTTTGAAGTTGTAAACTAAACCATTTTTATCAAAAGATATGGTGACAGATTTTTAGATTGATAATTATTCTTCTAGCACTGCGTTTTTCATAGTTTGGTTAATTGTTTTATGTAAAATAACGTTATCTGCAGAGTTACAATATCGAACCACTAGCTAGACACGACCACACACGAATGTTTTACCTACCCTGCGGTTGTTTATGTTACGTTGCTTTGATCATAGCTCTGTTTCTCTGTGCGATTATCCCTCTATCTCGTAGTTTTAATTAGGAGCAGTTGAAAAACAGTTGAATTAATATATTTTTGTTGTTTTGATAAGCAATATTATAAGGGCCCTGTTGATATTGTATTATTGAGATACGGAATGACTATATGAATTAGAAGCATACAACAAAGTAGTCTTGTCTCCCTCAGCATCAATACATTTTTGACGAGGACGGCATTCGTTTTCAATAAGCCGAATGCTCAGTAACTGATTATATTTTTCATTTAAAAGTTTAAAGTAGCCTTAGCAGTATGGGAAGAAGCATTGTCGTGCTGGAACAATAAACCTTTAATTCTCAGGCCGTGGAAATATTTAGGCAGATAATATCGTGCGTACCAGAATGCTGTTGCAGTTTCCTGTCCTTACAACTTAATAGCTATTGCCAGTCCTGTAATCTCGAAGAACGCAGTATACATAACTTTTTTTATTGCAAGTTGTCTTCCTACAGTGATCATTGTTAAGTCCTTTTAAACACCCATACTCTACTTTCTAGACGTGCCAACACATGGTAAAAAGAATTATAGATTTCATCACTTGTTATTATTTTAGAAATGACTATTTCAAGAGGTCTGATCGTCGAAGCTTGATCTTTTTCTGCGTAAAATCCAACGTTCAACAATTTCTTTAACATTCAACTCTTCATGAACAATTCTATGAATTGCTGTAGATTAAACATTAAGGGCAACTCTATCATTGATATATGCACTGACTGTCATCCTTTATCATCTTGCGACATGAGCCACACTTTCTAAGATTACTGCTGAGCAAGGCCTTCCCGTATGCTCTTTGTCGAGTAGGCAATTCCCGAATGTAACCACTGCCTACATTCTGTTTTAAATAGACCAACTTTAAAGTTGTAGGAGATTATAGCGCAAAAGCTCTTGTCCCAACCTCATGCTTTGTAACATTGAAACGTACTTCTCCGCTATCAGTATAGTATTGATAGACCCCAACAGCTGATGACATATGTATAGGTATTATATGCCAAGATTCAACTGACAAAATCATTGGATTTGCAGTATTTCAATAATATCAACATGGCCTTTGTGATTACTATCTTTAAGCCATGACCACTGCAGTATCAGACCAGCAAAACCTTTTTTTTGAAATTCATTTTAGTCTAAGGCTGTTAATGATAATCGAATTGACTTCATGTTTAGGTGAATATTTTTTATTAGAAAAAGAAGTCAGAACTAAGTAACAAGAATGAAATAAAAAGAATTAGAAAAAAACTGCAACATTTAGAACAAAGGATTGGAAAACTGCAAAAGAATGTAAAACGAAGCAATCTAGCGGTAACAGAACTAGAAATGGTAAATAAAAATATCGTAGAGATGGTGCAAAAAATAAGAAATCTAATATTTAGAAAATAAATTAAAATCAATAATAAAAATAGTAGAAGTATGTAAAAATTAAGGAAGATAAATACGGAGTAAAATGTAAGAGTCTAGAAGATAAGAAACACAATTTTGAGAAGACAGAAATATTAACAAAAACTGGAGTTTACATAGACACTGACTAATAGTGATATTTAAAAAGATATACGAGGGCGGTTCAATAAGTACCCGTGTTAGAAATGAAGACACAATTTTTTTCAAAATTTTTTTTTTATTTTTCAACATAGTCTCCTTTTAGAAATATACACTTCTCCCAACGTTCCTGCCATTTTTTTAACCCCTCCAAAAATATGATTTGTTGAACTCTCCAAAATACGCCTCTATCTCGGCGATGACTTCCTCGTTTGAGCTAAATTTTTTTCCCGCGAGCCATTTCTTCATGTTAGGAAACAAGAAAAAGTCGCAGGGAGCCAGATCGGGTGAATACGGGGGGTGCGGCAGCAATTCATAACGCAATTCATGCAGTTTGGCGGCGACAACTCCGGATGAATGTGCTGGTGCGTTATCGTGGTGAAACAGCACCTTCTTTTTCGCCAAATGCGGCCGTGTCTCCTTCAATTTTTTGTCGAAGCTGTCTAATAACTCACTGTAGTATTGTCCAGTGATCGTTCTTCCTTTTT
>VTPC01004625.1:19776-51647 GCA_011009095.1 Ignelater luminosus
TAATGATGAATCCAGGTTTCATCAACGGTGACAACTCGACGCAAAAACTCCTTCGGATTTCGCTTAAATTGCTCCAAACACTGCTTCGAAGTTAACAGCCGCATCCGCTTGTTGTCCACCGTTAGCAATCGCGGCACCCATCGCGCCGACAATTTTTTCATCGCCAACTTATCATGTAAAATATTAATTGCCGTTCCGGTCGACACACCTACGGCCTCTGCTACTTCACGCACTTTCGTTCGTCGATCAGCGAGAATCATGTCGTGGACTTTTTGAATGATTTCCTCGGTAACCACGTCTGCCGGGCGTCCTGGTCGCTCCTCATCAAAAACGGATGTTCGCCCACGTTTAAATTCGTTGAACCAATATCTAACTGTGGTCATAGATGGCGAAGTGTCCCCATAAACAGCATCCAACTTTGCTTGTATCTCCTCGCATTTTTTCCCATCCAAAAACAGAAAGCGAATTACCTAACGATACTGCTCTTTTTCCATCTTAGCTAAAATCACGAAACACGTCTTACTCAAATGGCTGTCAAATCCAAACTAACCTATCAATCAGTCTGCAATTTGTTATACCGTCGTTTGATAGATGGCAGCACACGATGATAACACCAACTTCCCTCAGGAACGCCTTCTGTCGTCAAACACGGGTACTTACTGAACCGCCCTCGTAGATGTCAAAAAAAGAAACATTCTAAGAATTGTTTGCCAGAAAATGTCGATTAATGAAAAATTATACAAGGGGGATAAACAAGAAGAAGCTATATTAGACCAGCAACCAAAAAACTAATAAAGGAGAAATGCAAAAAGCGGACTGACAAAGACGACTGGGTAACGAATGAGGCAATGGATAAAAATAAACATAATATGAATTTTATCGGAAGCTGGAATTTATAAAGAAAGGGCATTAAAGAAGCTGACAGAAGATAATAAAAAATATAAAACAGACATAGTAACACTACAAGAAACACACCTAAAAAATAACAAAAACAAATGGATACATTTTGTTGAATAGTTTTTTAATTAAAGAGAATATACAAAAAGAAACAAAAAGTTTATTTCTATAAACGATAGACTATGTTGTATCAGAATAAAATCAACAAAAAACATATAACTTTAATTAATATACATGCACTAACAGAAGACAAAGACAATGAAAGGAAATATGTGTTGTATAAGAGTTTAAACACCCTGCACGATAGCTTACCACATCAAGTTGTAAAAATAATAATTGAAAACAAACAGATTTGTAAGTCATAGCAGGGGACGAAAGTAATCGTCTAGATGTAAAAATGAATACACATTTTAGGAGAAAAGAAATTTATAAAGGCACATGCATGGTTCCAGGAAGAAACGTAGCAAACTAAATCAATCACTTTGTAATTGCAAGAACAGTACCCAAAATTTGTTAAGAATGTGAAAACCTCTCGAGGAAAAGATAAAAACTCTGATCACTTGCGAATAAAGATTAAGATGACACAACCAATAACAAAAAACATTGTAACACAAAAAAGAACAGGATGAAAATATACTACGGAAAAGCTTAAATAAGAAAGTATAAGACAGAAATATCAACAGCACATAGACAAATATAAAGAAGAAAGTCAACAAAAGAATTTAACATCGGGGAAGAATAGTACAGATTAGAAGATATAATAGAAGATACAAATAAGCAAATAAAAAGGCAAAGATGGGATGAATAAAAAATTTAGAACAGAAATAATGAAGAGGAAACATTTAAGAAAAATGTCTAACAACAAATACCGAAGATGAAAAAAACGCATATTACAAACAAAGAATGAAAGCAAAGCGTCTATGTATGGTCTACAAAACTTCTCAACGAGAAGGAAATTGAAGATACAGAAGAAAATATTATCAACCCAAACCAACATACTGCCTAAATAAAAAAGAAAAGCTAATAGCAGCCACAAAACGAAAATTAGAATTGAAAGGATATATTGAAAGTATGCTGAACAGTAAAGGTACGACGGAAAAAGAAAAAGAAATAAAAAATACAGTAAAAGTAGAAATATCTCAACCTACAAGAGAAAATTTGGAGAAATTAGTACAAAAAATGAAAAAGTTTTTTTACAGCGAAAAACAATATTTTGACGTGTTTTAAACACCTGCAGTCTAACTTAGCATAAGTTTATAAACAAATAATGCACGTGGCAATAAATGTCTTTATTATCATTACATAAACTCTAACCTTGATACTGAAATGTATAATGTAATCTTGTAGTATTATGCGTTTTTTTGATGATGCAATCTAACAAAATGATGACGAATGCAATTCCTGAAAATGACAACATTTTAAATGTTCGTAAAATTTAACTTAATGTCAAAATTATTTTTAATATTTAATTTTCTTATGCCTACAATACTTAAAAATAAAGCTTATGTTATGCTTATGCCAAACTAAAACTAATTACAAAGCAATGTCTTAAATCTAGGTTTACAAATAGCTTTACAGTTTTCTTTTCAAAATTCCAAAAATTAAGGGGATAGAAACAGCCTGAATTGCAACATAAAATACAATAGAACAGATGTATAATAAGAATCAAAATTATTATGCAAATAAAATGCTATATTCTTTGTGACCTTTTACCAACTTTTAAAATTTTCAAAATTTCAGTTGATTTTGCAAATGGAGCAAAAACCATAGCAATATATATTTGCTACTTGAATGATTACGTAAACATTCTTGTAAAACAATCTAGGAAATGCAACCGATCATGGAAGACTAAATACATAAAGTCTTTTGGTTTCTTGTATATGTATTATTTCCTGTCTATATATGTTTTGGTTGCTTTCTTTGAGGTATTGAAATTTATTGAATTTGATCTTCCAGTCATTTATCTACCTAAAAATTGATTGATTTGATAATAATATTTTATCCATATTGAAAATAATAGGACCTGAGACTTACTTTTAATAAGAGTAACTTTTTAATAGTTTTAAGTATGACCTTATTGTATTTATTTGAATTACTTATTTGATAAGTAACTATTGAATACTTTCTAAATAATCAGCACATTATTTATTGTTAGATTTGGAATATGATTGATAGATATTACACGATAAGAATGTTATTATTGCAGGATAATAAAAACCATAATAAGAATGATTTAATACTCTGTTAACAATAGCTTCGAAAATTGATAACTGTGCGTATGAAGTTCAGACGAACGATCTTTTATGAGCCTTCACATCCCTCATTTTAGCGTCAACCTGATATAGTATCACGCAAAACTTTTATTACCTCACAACGCCACATCTAATTACAGACGAAGCACTAAACTAAATTTGTACGCCTTAATTATTACGATTTCGTTGTTATATAAGTTAATAAGCTACAGAATAAAATTAATCTTGTGTACGTATCTCTTAACGTATGTAATAGTATTATCCAGAAAGCTCGTTAGGAAATAAAGTGACCTACTCATCTTTTATGTCGTTTCACATTTTAAATATATAATGACGCTACATTATGACGTTTTACCAGAATATAACTCCAGGTTTTTAGGACATCGGTTAATAAACAAAACACTGATGAATTTTTGAATCCCCAAACAAACGATGCACGCGATGTTTTCTGTCACTACAGAGGATAGACACTTACTAATAATAGCAATATATAAAATTAAAAAATACGTTTTATTGAAATTGTAGCAGAAGTAAATTTGGGGATTTTGTAGATGATAAATACTCACGGCAAGACATTCTAATCTTAATAAAGAAGTTATCAGCAATTATTAATTCTATGCAAATTAACATCTGAATATTCATCACTGAATACGTACATCTCGCATAAGAATGGGTGACAACGTGACTAATATTTTATGCAAAGAATGAGGCTTTTAGCGCTGTTGTGATAATAATGAAAATATATTATTTTTTTCTGCGATAGCAGATATTTCTTAGAAATAAATGTTGGAAAAAACAAAAACGTATATAATTCGACCCAGTAGGCAACATAAAAAGCGACATTTTGCAATTTTGTAACAAAGCGAGCTTTATCCCAGTTGCGTTAAAATACAAGGTCAAAACGATAATTTTCTTTCTAAATGGCTTTTATCACGTCAATGTTTTGTCAATATTTGTTTCATATAAAAAGTGGGTTGTTCCAAATTCACATCTAAAGAATATCAATGAAGGAGACACATTGAATGTTTAATAATATCCGACGCATTACAACACGAGTTTCAATTATTCTTATTGGTAAAAACTATTTCTAATTTGCACATAAAAGTATTATAAATCTCTCAATATTTCATACTCTGTTCAACTCTTTTCAATAAAATCTAAATAAATTTGCTTACTTCCAATTTAATTTAAATTGGTTTCGGCATTATACAGTAATCCTTGCAAGAGTAAGTTTAGAAAATTACTAAATTTAATAAAAAGAGGGATTACTTTACCATTCAGTAAAACAAGATGGCCAACTTTGTAAGACATATATAGGTCTCGAAGGTAAACTAAGAAGATCCTACGAGACTTGTAGTTTCTTCTAAAATACAAATCATGTTGCAGGTGTTCAAGCGTAAAATATCAAACTAATTTTCCTGTGGGAAACAAAGCATCTATTTTTAGTTTAAAGAAAAAGTAAAAACCCGGAAAGGTATTTCTACTTTCTAAACATTACGTTTAAGAAATTTACGTGAATTATTTACCAAACTTGAAATTTTTTATGAAGTTTTTTGACTATAGCCTAATGGAAGTTGGACTAATATAAACTAGCATTAACGTAATTATACAGAAACAGCAACCAATTTTTGAACTAAAATTGGAAATTTATATACTGTAACGGCTTTTTTTAATTTAGTAAATGATAAGATTAGCCTCGCCATTTCTCCATAAATCACATCTTGCAAGTGATATTCAAAACCGCTTTAGAATACTCACTAAACTTAGATTAGGTTGGATGATAAAATGATATATAAACAGAATATTTCTTTATAATGGAAAACTTACATCGTTACATGTCATCTTCTTTGCTATTTAAGCTACCGACTCCCTCACTTCCCTTAGTTTACTTTTTCCTGTAATGTTATGGAACTAAATGGATCAGAAAACCGACCGACATGTTGCATTAATTCTATTTTTAACCAAAAGCTATCTATAACTGTTGTTCCTTTTATTGGCACAGTCTTCCTTGTTTAGTTGACATTACGGTTTATTTCTACATATGCCAATATACATAATATCATACTCATAGCCAAATTATTTTGATTTCTATTTATCTATTTATTTAAATTGTACAAGAAAATTAGTATAACATGCTACATTCGGTAGGGAACATGTCACGTGCTTTTTTAAATCGCACTGTCTATACCAGAGCAATTGCTTAGTGTGTTCATCATTTCATAGTGTCTTTTTAATAACTTCTCTTATTCAGATTTACCCACGTTCTCTCTACAAGATTGAAATCTAGCAACCTTGTTATAATTTGAAATGAAAGAAGTAGAGTGGCGTGAAGAAGTTCTGCATTGTAATACACATTTTCACATATTTTCCTAAATGTCTTTAATTATCTCGCGGTTTCTATTACATCAGCAATGTTTCTTTTCATTATCCTTTCGTATAGCAGGTTATCGAATAATGCCAAAGTAACGCTGTCACTAGGGATAACCTAGAGCTATGAATTCATTCTTATTATTAATTAATATTAATTTCGTTAAAAGTTGCCAAATGGTGTCCAAGAAGAAATAAACAAAATTATCAAATTCAAAGTGAAATAATTTTTTATTACAAAGAAAGCGCTTCTAGCTGTGAAATAGTCGCCAAAGTAAAGTGTAATCAGCCTTAAGTCATTCGAGTTATTAAAAAGTATGCTAAAACAGGAAAAATTGCTTATAAACAGCGTAATGGGCGAAGTGAGGTATCTTCTAATATCAACAATTATTTATTTATTTGTTTTATTAAGCAATTTGCTTACAGTCGACTGTTTATTTGAATTACAATACTAATAATATACAATGGGAATAAAAAGTAAGGAACATTGAAACTAGAAGTTTTATTTAATGTACTTACTTCAATTTTTTTGTTTGACGTCATAGTTTCAGTTTCAATTTTTTAAAGAGCAACCTATTCTTTGTGTGACGGAATTGGATAGTATTTTGTTTTCTCTTTATGGTCATGTAAAAATATCACAAGGTTTATCAAGAAACATTTTAAGAAATATCACATTTAGCGTTCAATTGTGCTGTTCGTGGTAGCTTACCAAAATTAATAAAAAAAGGATGTGTCAAAGATATGAGAAGAAGTGGCCGCCCAAAAGTAGCAATGGAAAATAAAATATTGAATGTTTTACTGCAAGTTACCGAGAATCCTCATTCTTCGATTAGACAATTGGCACAGGATAATAATGTTAGTCAAGGAACTGTACTAAGTATTTTACACAAAAAAGAGTTTCACCCTTATAGGGTAAGCTTACTACAGGAACCATCCGAAGATGATTTCGACAGACGAATTCAGTTCCGTGAAGAGATTATAGACATACGTGATAACAATCCACGTTTTGTAAATCACATTGTTTTTTCTGAGGAAGTCGCATTTTCACTGAACGAAACTGTAGATCGAAATAATTTTCGTTATTGGGCCAATGGTGGACGAATTAAGTACGCAATATCCAGAGAAGATCAACATTTGGGCAGGAATTGCTGGAAGTAGAATTCTTGGCCTTTTTTGAGAGTACATTAAATGCCGTTCAATATTTAGATTTCTTGAGGTTTGAGCTTGTTCCTACATTAGCCATATTGTTTCCAAATGTAGAAGACACGGAAGTATCAAACAAATGGAAAGGATGGAACCCTGCCGTAATACGGTATTCACGTTGCAGAATATCTAGATGCAAGTTTAGAGAATACGTGAATTGGTGGAAGAGAAGGGGTCGTGTGGCCAGTTCGATTCCCGGATTTGAATCCGCTAGATTTTTTTTGCGGTGCTATCATAAGAATGTCGTTTACATGAACAGACTCCAGAATCTAGAAGAATTAAAAATTCATATTCGGGAAACAACACAGGCAATACCAGTTGAAGTAGTTCAGAACGCAGAACGGTTTCTCCAATAGAACTGTTCATTTCCAGGCGGTTAATGAGGAACAGTTTAAACATCTCTTATAATAAATTAGAGTTAAATATTGTCTTGGGTTGTTTTAGTTAACTAATTTTGCTTTTCTTTGAGATAAGATTATGAAGATTCAAAGCTACCACGAGGAGCATCCTAGAACGTTAAATGTGATATTTCTTAAAATTTCTCTTGTAATATGTTTACATGACCGTAAAGGAAAAAACAAAATGCTGTTCAATTTCGCTACACAAAGTATAGGTTGCCCTTAAAAAATCTTGAGATGGCGTCACAGCCTGAAACTATGACGCCAAAAAAGATATTGAAGAACATCAGATTGTGGTAAATATTTAGATATAAAACTTCCATGGACAACCTTTTTTTGTAGAACCAATTTTTTTTCTGATAGTTTGCTTGCTGTATATTTCTTATAATATAATACTGTTACGTTTTGACAAAAACGTGTAGTTATTTTTAATATTTATTTTTACTTAGTTTATTACAATTTATTTCCAGAATTTATTTCCACCAAATTATTTATTTAATTATGTACAGAAGAATTTATTTATCACTAATTAACATTTATTTCGTTCGTAAGTACTAGCTGATTGACTGTAAAACTACCTTCGGCTTGATCAACGCAGCCTTATATTCGTTTCCGCGTGGTTCTTGATGAGCCCAGAAAGTTCGCGTTCTTTCTCTGAATAGTTCGAGATTTCTCCGGCACATTCGGCCAGCTTGTTCGAGACTGTTCGGGACTTTTTCTAGAATAATCGAGGGGTGGCGCGTTACAATACATATTAGTAGTTCTATTTAAAGATAAAGTAATTTCATCTATGCTTTCTATAAAATAATTGTTGAAATTAACTGCACATTCTTGCGCATCTGAACGTTTACTGTTTCTAGAATAAATCTCTTTTGCTAATTCTGCATGTTGATCTTTTAACACTTTATTTAATGTTTTTCACGTATCTTTTGGCATGTGCTTAATACTATCAGTTTTCCTTAAATGATTGTTTTCTCTTCCTAATTATATTTACCACATCATTCTTTTGTTGCTTATTACTTATTATTCCAATCTTAATCATTTCCAATTGCAATAGCTTTCTTAAATCTCTTTTATTTTATTATGCCGGAAACATGTATATTAGGAGATTTTCTAAAGAAACTTATTCACCAAAATGTGTACTCCTTGATATTGGGTTGCATGTCTGTCCAAAGCCTTGGTCAGCTACATATCGTACCTAGAACGATGAATGTCAGAAAGTACCTTGAAGCACCTTAGGGAGAAATACTGGCTATTGGGAAAAACTTGTTTGAAGAAGAAGATTGCATTTTCCAGAACGTTAGTGCAACTTGTCATGAGGCAAAACTAATTTAGTTGTGGATGGTTACCAATAAAATTAACAGAATGGACTGGCTAGCACTATCTCATAGCAAACGATAACAAACATCATACCTAAACAGAAACCAATAACAAACTCAGAATTAATTCTACTTTTAGTTCAAGTTTGGCATTGCTGTGTTTCGAATATGAAGTGAAGAAGCCTGATGAATTCTATGCCAAGAAGATGTCAATTGGTTATCAAGAACAATCAAATATTATCAATAGTTACGATTTGAGTAATATTTGGTGTAATTTTAAAATTTTTTTCCTTGTAATTAGAAATAAAGTTTTCCATTTATATGCTGAATTTTTACATAGAGGCATTGTGACTAACTGCCTGTGTGCTAGAGAGAGCGAATGGCTAACGAAAAACAATAAGGCAGAGGTTCTGCATTTCTGAGCATTACGTATCCACATTAAGTTCTTTCCCAGCCCTCCAATTCATCTAGAATATGATTTAAATGTATACAGTGATATATTTACAGAAAGTGCACATTTAGTATGTATATCTTGCAGTTCGCTTAGCAGGTAAATATATACGTTTCAGGTTCGAATTTTTAAAATAAAAGCATCTAAATATTATACCTCGTATTTTTAAAAACACATTAACATTTTAAATTATACCATCCTCTTTATCTCATTAATTAATGGCGATGTCATCTTTCAACGCGTTATTCTTTAGAAACTAAATCCCTTTTTCTGCTTTTAATTACACTTTTAATCTACTTAAACAAAGTAACTCTAATTTAAAAAACTAAACACACAATTTAGTTTGTTTGATATTATTGTCGGACAGCAACTACATAGCGTGTACTTAGTTAATTTTATTTCATAACCCGTCATATAGAAACCGTATTTTATTGAGAGAATACGCAGAGACAGTAATGGATCTCTAACTGGGTAACGCAATAATGTTCCATTGCTGAAATTTGGAAACTAAAGGTTTATTCGATTATAAATGTCTTGAGGAAAGAGGGTCGCTTTTAACAAATTACTCTATAGGTGGAAAACTTCTCCGTTATCGCCTTGAATATTATTCAAGAAAAACCTGTTTCAAAAAGCTTTTCAAATCCTATTTTAGCAGTATTTTAGTTTGTAAAATATAAACATAAGCATATAAACAAAAGGTAATGGAAACTGGAGTTACTGAGTTTTGTTTGAAAGATTCTGTTTAATTTAGTTGGATAATTTCACATTCTCCGTTTTGGGAATTCTCAAGATATTAACTCTCAGGTATTTCATCTTTTGTTTAAACAATAATATGGTTATTTAGCTATATTTTCTAATAAATTACATATTGCGCATTTTTTTTAATTTAAAGATTGAATTTATTGTGTCACTATAATAAATATTACTGATACTAGCCTATGCATATTTTTATCACTCACCTAAGATTTACATATATATGAATTATACCTAAACCATTTCAAAGATAACTTGAAACTTTACAAATACAGATGTTAACAAAAAAGAGTGGCATTTATTGATATTCTGTAATTAAGGAAACTTGCAGGAAGATAAGTTTAAAAAGAAAGGCTCAAAATTTATCTTTGTCAAATTCGATTTACGTATTGCTGTTATGTTGACCACAGAAGATCAGCAAATCTAAGACAATTGATAAACCTTGAAGATAAATAGTTTGGTAGTTAAATAATGTCAAAAGGGGCAGTTGTAGCTTTGTGATTTTATGTTCTTGAATGGAAAAAGGAATAAAACGTCAGATTATGTACAAGGTATTCCATTACGAGAAATGCTACGTTTGTCTACCACTTTTAACAATACGAAAACAGCTTAAATTAGATGAGATAAAGAATGTTTGCAAAAATGATATTCAAATTTGCACGTCTTTTTTCCTGTTAAGTTCCTATTAGAAACTTTATTGTTTTTGTAGCGCTAGACATATCCTTATCATTTTATGTTACTTTAATTGAGAATTCTATCAATTTATTAACTTTCTAGTTTTGTATTGAGCTTAACAACTCATTAAATAACCTATTATGTATTGAGTTTTTTTGACATTCTTCCTTATGTACTATTTCAGTCTGTTTAGTATAGATATACAAAATATTTTAAGAAGTCAACAGAAATATCTGTTTTTGTTTTGTTAATCATCCAAAATTTTTATTCCTTGTTTTCTCGATTCGAATACTGCATTCCTCATCACTTATTAAAAAATCTAAGTAGAAAAAAATCAAGTAGGCCTGAATCACGTTTACAGAAAAGTCAGTTTTTTTAAAAAACCTTTTAAAGATTCTAGTCTGCTTATTTTTAAATATTTTAAACAGAATTTTATTACCTACTTTAGGATGCTAGGAAGTTACAGTCTCCAAATCATTTTAGCCCAGTCACTTTATACAAAAAAAGGCCAAACCTCTAAAAAAATCCGACTGAAGATGTTCCTTTGGGATTCTCTTTATCTCGGCTTCAAACACAATCCCTCAAAAGTCCATAAAGCCAACTGGACGGCTACAGAAGTTACAGAAGGTCAAAGGTCACGAAAATCAGTTTTTCTCAAATATCTTGTACACTATTGGTTTTACGTCAATTTTGGCCATTATGAAATTTGTTAATAAGCTTTTTTGTGTAGATTTAGCTCGGAAACAAATTTTATAATGACCAAAATTAACATAAAACCAATAGTTTACAAGATATTTGAGAAAAACTGACTTTCGTGACCTTTGACCTCCTGTAACTTCTGTAGCCGTCCAGTTGGCTTTATTGACTTTTGAGGGACTGTTTTAGACGCCGAAATAAAGAGAATCCCGAAGTTAAATCTTCAGTCGGATTTTTTTAGAGGTGAATGTATAAAGTGACTGGGCTATTTGTTTGTACTTTCCAAGCTCAAACAACAATTAAAAGCCTCCAGAGTATCTGAATAATACCAATATAACATTCAATAACTCCTTTTTCGTAAAACCTTTTACTAAAGATGGAATTCATACGCTTGTTAAATCTTTTGAAGACAAAGCATCATTTGGCTTAAATGAAATTTCCATAACATTAGGCAAAATATTAATAAACTATAGTTTGTTTCAACAGATATGTGTAATGTATCACTACAAAACGCCGTTTTTTCTCACACTATTCAAATCTGCGATTGTGGTTTCAACATACAAAAAAGATAGCAATAGAGAAACTGTAAATTACACCGACCAATTTCTATACTGTCAAGCTTGTCCAAAATATTAGAAAAAACCAATTAAACACACAAATCTGGAAATATGATACACTTTTACGCGAAACTAAGAAATCATAGAAATATTAATAATACCTTTGTTGACTTGTGATACAGCACACTGTGCAAAACTTTCTGCAGAATGTCTATACATATACAATTTGCTATGTCTATTGCTTCTGGTAAGACAAAGTTTAGATTTACAATTGAGTAGCACATTTGCCTGCTGTTTATTAGTCCTACATAGACTAGATGATCACCTGCGAAGGTAAAGGGAACTTTTCAACTTAAACAAATTCTATAAAGCATAAGTCCTGAAATGACTTTAAGAACTTATTCGACTTATTAATTTTGTTCAAAGTTGCAAACGATGTGCTATAAGAAATAAACAAAGTGATCAAATCAGAAGAGATAGAAAATTATTTTTCATCGGGGAGGAAGACTTTCTAATTTTAAATATCCACCAAGTTAAGTGTAATCAGTTAATAGTTATTCAAGTTATCAGAAAGTATAGTGAAACGGGAAAAAAAGATGATAAACCGCGTAGTGGGCGATCAAGGAAAACCTCAATTCAACATAATGCTGTGTGTGCCCCAGTAAAGCAAAGACTGATTAGTTGTAGACTAGGAGAGACTATGGGAGAAAGCTCTTGTTTCCGGGAAATAATGTACTAAAAACAAAGAAACCTGATTATAAAGTAGTCGCAGAAGGTACTATTCAGGGACGAATCAACTTCTTAATATCAACAATCATGCTGGAAACATGTATTTTGAAGAATCTTCTGGAGAAGAGTATTTACCAAATGCCACAAAGTACTGCAGAATAAGACGTCGTCTAATGGAAAAAAATCATTCAATTCTAAATAATTACCAATAAAATTGACAAAATTTACTGGCCAGAGCAATCCCCTAATCTCGGCATCTTAAAAGAATTATGGCAAAAATCATATCTAAGAAAGCCGAGAACAAAAATGGAATTAATTGAAAATCTAGTTCAAGTTTGACATTGCTGTATTTTGAAAGAGGAATGGCCAATTAAAGACTGACAATAGTTTTGATTTTGAAGTTTGATCCCCTTTTTACATTGCCTACAAGTGTTCTTTTATATAAAATTATTGTGATTAACTACCTGCGTGAAATAAAGAACGAATAGCTAAAAATTACTTGAAAATAATTTTAGAATTCAATTTTGTTTGATTTATAGAATGATACAAGACCTTTTCACACCACTGTGCGTACATTTTAGTTAAGTTTTAGAGAAAACATTATTTGATGTTTGTATTCTATAAAAGTTAAAGGTTTCTAATGAAGATCAATAGTAGTGAACTAATTAAAAGCTTATATTATCAGAGACTACTACTGCACCTTAAGGAGTTCTATTTTGTGGTAAGTCAGCTTACCTATGGAAGCTTACATTTAAACCGAATTTGATAAATGCCCAAATGAGTTTTTCTCTTTTATGTAGTATATTTTAAAGCACATTCCACATTTAATTCCAAGTGTCGTTTGAAACAAATCTTACTTTTGTAAACGGAACAGATTTCTATCATCAGTTATTATCAGTATCACACATCAAATTGAAATGGGTACCCATATAGTCTTTCATATTTGGTTTCAATTTGTATAACTTTCAAGATACTGTATAACTTTAATTCTCTCAAATGATAAAGCTTTTGTACATTGTATAATTTAAACTAAGCATTTCTACATAAATAATAATGTATAAGCTGGAAGCTCTTATCTGCTATGAAAATTGATCAATTACAAAGGAATACGTTTCAGTAACTTAATGAACAATTTTAATCCTGCTGGTTATGACTTTACGAGGATAGAATCCTGCATGCACATAATTAAAAATAATTAATTTACATATACCTAGAAAAACTCTCAATTCAATCAATTATTTTAAAGTATTTTATTCTTTTTGAGAATGACATATTTCACAAATAAAATCTGCTACAATTATGTTCTTTTAAAACATTCCAGGAAAAAAATGACATTTTCAATTAATGAATACCCGAACAAAAAAATTTTTCAAATGATTAATATTTAAAGAAAAAAAAGGGATGACAATAGAATACAAGTAATTAAAAGTCAAAAGCAATCTCTTTTTTAAAGGTTTTTATTCAAGAAATTTACTAAATATTTTTGTTGTGTTATCGCAAAACCTGAAAGCTGACAACTTGAGCAAACGTTATTAATCATTACTTGTCCGCCGCGAAGTTCTTTTTGATATTCGACTATAAAAGGAGCAATTTGTGTAGTCTGCTATTGTTGTCGACGGTCGACATAAATTATAAATGTCATGCGATATCACAGTACTATAAAGTAGTAGGTACTTGATGGGAAAGCTAACCTCTAGGGAAATGCAGCAATGCTTTTACAAGATTTTGTCAATAATGCAAACAAGCTGAAGAGCAAAAAGCTTTTCACTCCTGAATGCCCACTGCTATCAAACCCTTTCCGTTCTAATATAGGCTACTGGATTTTTTAAAATCCTACAAGTTAAAAAATATTGAACTTTCCAAGCTTTACTCGAAGTATAATTTACTTACTTTTAAATTAAGTCATTTAAATTTTCCGTTCGCAGTTTACTAGGAGTATGTAGTATAAAACCAGAAACCACAAAACTAATTTATGGAAATTTATCTGCGCAACGATATGAATTGCTCTCTTTCAGAATTAAGTACATACAAAGCGCCTGCCTGCTCCTGATGAAGCCAAATTGTGTGTAATGAAATCATACCAGTTATTTGGCTTTAATATCTGTTTATTAGTGTGTATTTATGTGTATATTTGTGGTTCAGAATTACAACTACTCACACAGAAAAGTGCTTTTTCATGAAAAAATTATTATTTTTAACTGATAATGATTCTTTTAACGAAATTATCGCCAGGTATCTTATCTAGAACAAATATATGATTATATGTAATAGAGAGACTTCAGAAATATTTTCTTGACAGTATATTCGGACTATTTATGTTGCTGACCTTTCTAAATCAGTTAAATGTTATTCATAAACTTGTACAGATAAATCAATAATTTAGTCAGATAATACATTGAAATCTATAGAGGTATAGCGAATAAGATTAAAGAGATTCAAACTACTTAAAATACCAACTTCGGTGTGAACAATTTGTCTGGTGTCAATTTGTGTAATTCCATTGCGTTTAATATCAATTTGTCTCGTGTCCCATTCGGCCTATAATACTATTTCGTTTAATAACCTACTTTCTCTAACTTTCAAAATTAGTTAGACATTTGTTTCTAATGTAAGAAATGTAAGACCGAGGTGTAGGTTAAGTCAGTTGTTCATAAATATTGTCTTTTAGTAATAATTTTCTTTTTAAGTCACGAATTAAAATTGAACTATTAGGTAAACTAGTTTTTTACGAAATAAAATTAATAATTTTTTAGAATACCTTAATAATAAGTTTGTTAAACAGTTCATGGGATTGTGATGTAAACAGACAAATTGCTATCAGACTTTTATGACAAATTTTATGGAAAAAGATGCTCTATCAAGTGATATAATTAAAATTATCATTTTAATAAATTTGTAAGGTTTTTTAAAGCTTTCAGAAGCTAATCCAGATATTTTCAAAATCTGAAAATCTATTCTCAATTCTAATAAGGTTGGAAACTTGCTTAGGGCCGATTTCTACTGCCATGATTAAATTAAAGTCATTAGAAATTGAATAAAACAATACAGCTATATATTTGACCTTAGCAAAAAAAAACAAGCAGAATAGGTTGCCATGATTGTTAGAAAATATTTAAATTTAATTATAACAATAGAAATCGACGTTTAGTTTTAGGATGCAAGTGTCTAAACGCCGATCGAATCAATCTAGAAGTACAGATATCAAATCAAAGTGCAATATAAGTAGTATTCAATACCATAATAACATAATGTGTTAATAAAGCATTAAAAGTAAAGTAAATGCAATATACTATTTGCAAAATATTCTTTTAAGGAGTAACAAGACACGATAGAGAATTGCTTATTAAGAATCCATTCAGTTTATGTACCGTTTGTACAGAAAAAGACTAAAAGCCAAGAAGTTAATAAAAGCGAAAGTCTTGGTCTAACAAGATTTGTATTTTTTAGAAAAATTGGGCATTTTAAAACTAGCTTATAGTATTGGTGCAATTGTTTTCGGTAAGTCTACGAGATTGTTTAAAACTAGACTTTTTGAAAAGATAATGTTTAATTGAGACTTCAAAGTACAGTGTAACGTAACCTCGCGTTACACATATACTAACTTTTAACCACCTCTTATCGTCTTACCCAGCTAAAACTCAGAGGTGAACTTCAGCACAAGTGATGAGGTTGTAACCACAATAAAATAACACAATTATGAAACAAAATATATTGAAAATAAAACAAATAATAATCATTAGTAAAAAACAAAGTAGCAGCATATATGTATATTAAACATCAACAAAATAATAAGTAAGTATTGCAATTAAACTTTACAATATGCGTATCCTAAACAAATAAAAAACACAAGATAAATCGACTAAATCATATAATTAATAAAAGAAGCCTTAGCTCGGATCTTCGGGACGCCCGATATCTTTATATATTGAAAATTAGTTGAACGAAATAAAATTAAACTAATAATTAAATAAATTTAGATGGTTATGATCAAGAAACCAATAAATGGATATGTACAAATTATGCTGTTTATGCTATGTTTACACCTTATTTAAATTTAAATTGCCAAAAATGAATTTGAAAAGAAAATATCAATATATAATTAAATTTTAACAAAGTATAGATTTAATATATTGAATTAAATACATAGCCATCAGAATGTTTATTAAACATAAAAATATATAGATGAGGTAACAAAAAAGAAGTGTTTTAAGAAGGTTTTAAAAAACTTACCACGCGATGTAAATAAATCCTCAAGGATTTACAGGCCTTCTTATTTAATGAATTTCAAAATTAAGTTTTAGATTTTATTATGCGAAATAACAACAACTTAACCTACAACTCATGAGATCAAGTTCATTACAATCTTAGTTTCATTAAGCTTAATAAAAAAAAAATAAAAAAAAATTAATAAAGTCTGTTACAGGAGAATCAATATAGACTGTCAATTTAGCATCGTTAAATTTTAAAAAACAAAATTTGTTATGTAATAAAACAAAATATGAATTCAATGACATAATTAGTTGGCCACAGAAGATGTAAACTCCTATTTGAGCGAGTGGTAGCACTACTAAGAAGGCGGGATATTCAGGCAAGACGGACAGCTAAAGCTGACAACTTAAATGAGTTGGCGACGGTAGGATTGGCCAGGCCCCGTAAACAAGAACACAAATTTTTCTCGTACGTAAATAAAATTTCCCAAGATGAAAAATTACGAAAGGCAGCATGATAAAATAAATAATTAAAATTGTCTAATTATCAAAAAACCGCCGATAAACTAAGAAATGCTATACTATGTGACAGAAAAAACCTGAATAAAGAAAAAGTTACTAAGTGAATTATAGATTCACAAATAGTAATTAAACGGTGCTCATAATCAAATATCAAAAAAGATAGATAATCTCTAAATATTCCTATCGCTACCTTAAAATAGAATCATCAATTAACCCCAAAATTAATTAAAGTGCAAATGAATAACAATAAAATACAAAGGTTCAGCGACTAAAAAGAATAAATTTTAACAATATCTCTCATAGATGTGTTATTGAAGAATAAAGCAGAAAAAATCTAATGGGGACAAAAAGAAATAGAACTAAATATAAATTTAATTATTGCAAAAAAATTAAATTTGGCTTAATGAATTAATGACAAATAAATAAGATAGAAAAATTTGAATTACAATATTGAGAGCAAAACGGTTTTTACATAAGACATATTTATAAACATGTTAGGTGCATATATATTATTTCCTTTCAAATAAAAGTTAAATGGAAATTTATATTGGGTGTCTCTCCCTAATACAAGGAATTAACCAAGCAACTTTGAAAAAGTTTAATTAATGAAATGAAATAAAGAATCAATTTAAAATAAAGGCCTTTGTCTATGAAAGGCTATACAGGAGCTAAAAGATAACAACCTAAAATAGAGATACAATGAGATCGCTGTCTCATAAAACGGAAAACTAATTACAAAATAATGTTATGTAACGAGCAAAAAATGATCACTGCAACAAGAAATAACAAAATTTAAAATCAGGAAGGTTAAAATTTCATTGTATCAATTAGGATTATTCGTTTACCGCTGTTAATTAAATTTCTGGCTAACAATAAAAAAAAAGTCGGTCCTAGCAGCTTTGGTCATATTATACTGGCTGCCGACGCTTACCCCGCTCATAGGAACAATAATAAGTGCAAACACTTTCAATGGCATACGTTTAAGTAAGACAGGAAATTTCGATTCCCACAGGAATTAATAATTAATAAAACGGCAGTCACTGAAAATAAGAGTAACGTTACAAAGAAGTATTCTAAGTAAGTGAACCGCCAACGGTTTGAAAGCTCTTCTATTACGAGAGTTGACAACGAAAGCGACTGATTAGGTAATAAAAGATAAAGTTCCTTTTGGTTAGTTTTGTTTTTTATCTAGATTTGTAAGAACAAATCCTTTTTGGGTGTATGCAAATAGGTATAAGCACAATAGTCCAAGAAAGAAAAAAATATTCATAGTTTCACAAAAGATTCACTAAACTATAGCTGGTGCTTCTGAATACCATACACTCATGAAATATTTATGGATACCTGTCTATGGAAAAAATATTTATAAACTTTCCTTTTTAGTATAAACCGTAAGGAAAGGAACTAGGAATTTTCTGTGTATGAATTCCTGAATAACTTATGTAAACATGAACAGGATGGGTCTAACATTTCTCCGTTAGTTGTGAAATACTAGGTAATCCTCTGAAATCTGACAATAACCTAATCCTTTAACAATTCAAGCTTTTAAGACATCTTATACATATACGTAAGTACAATCTCAAAACCAGCATGATCCTCATCCCATAGAGGTGATAGCAGTAAGTTTTATAACTCTCAGTTAATATTACCTAAATCTATATACCAAAATAAAAGTGTATTGAGCCACTTTTGATAATTTTACAAGATGAGTGATTTAACTTGTTGTACATAAAAAAATGCCTTGTCGATTCGTTAAGGCTAAATAAGGATACTACAATTTTTGTTCCCTAAACGGACTTAATGCACTTTTATTTTGGGGTACAGCTATATTATTGATAATTAGAATGACAGATCTCTTGAGAAGATAAGTTCTATGCACACGATAAACTACTATGTTTATTATAAAAATTCTAATTCTAATATTTTTTTACAGGATTAACACTGGAATGTTTTTAATGGATCGAGGACAGTGGCGGTGAAATGCTGACAAACTGGAGTCGATCGGGCTGAGCTCACCGCACTCAGCGCCGTACTCCATTAGAAAGGTAATAGCCCTTAATCATCAAATTCTATTCTAATCATAGATATTGGAAATCCAAACCTATTTTCTTACATGTATTATTTTAGGAAAACCTAACAGAATAAAAATCCATACCGGTTTGCACAAAAAATTCAATCTCCTAACTTTACGACCTACCTTTCAATAAAAATATAAACATGACGCACGGCTAATAAAAACCTAGAGAAAATAAGTGCTGTAATTAAATATTGATTCACAGTGAATTAATTACTTCATAAAGCATTTAATTAATATGCAAGCATTGCAGGCAAATTTCAATTAACATTCAAACACGTTTTTTTCTTTTTTAATGCACCTCGTGTTCTTCAAGTTGTGTAACTGATTAGAAAAAGGGAAAATCTAGATATAAATAACGAAAGCTTTTTGCAAAGCAGAGGGGACGAATAGCAAATACTCCAAGAAATTGCGTGACTGTTTCTCTAAACACACTCTACAAATTTATTTTCTCATAAACAGTTATATAAATTTACCGTGTTCTAAACAGAAAGCACTGGTTTAGTAACATTGTCGTAAACGACCAAAATCGTGACTCGGAATTCCTGCTTTTTATGGTACGCAAAAAGCAACAGAATGTTTTTAAATGGATGTACAGAACCCAAACAGATAGTTTTTATGGAGAGATATGATTCAGATGTAGGTTAGAAATGAGAATTTTAAAAACATACTGATAAAGTTCTAATTTATGAACCCTGTTGTTTCGATACTATGCATGTAGAAGTAGCATTATTTATTAACTTATTTTGGTCCAGAAGGACTTAATGCTTTGAACTTCCAATACTTATTGGAGAATTTACTGATTGCTTTATGGTTACTGGGTCAATCCATTGATGTTATTAATGCACGTATTTTATTTTAGTTAAATTCAGAAATGTTTGTAATATTTGCATAAACTGTAGCCCTGGCGGTAATCATTATACATTTTAGTTATTATTACAGCAGTGCTGAATATTAATTTTGCCTTCAATACGCATTTATTGCAAGGGTTCACACGAATCTTCGATCATGATCAGATCTGATTTGTGAGACAAGAATTGTATATGTGAACTCCAGAGGTAGCATCCCAAGCAAAATTCGTTAACTCAGCTTAACAGAAAATTTGAAGTTTTAATCTACATACAAATACATTCCTGTATACTCAAACGACGTTTTAGCAAATCCAATAAAATAGCGTGTTGCCTAGATAAGATATTACTGCAGACTCACGTGAAACAAGAAGTATTAGTTATCATAATGAATAGTAAAATCAAGTAAAAAAAGAATGATTGTGAACTAAACTATTATTTAAGCATACCTTAGTAGATAACCAACGGCATGATTTGCAAAAGTAGTAAACTATTGTAACCCAAATGATTTCGTACTTATTTTGGTTTGCCTTCTTAAGTCTACAAGTATTATTTTTTTTCTCAATTTTAATTCAATAGCTTTTTATAATTAAATAACAGGCAAGATCATATGATTGGTAACATTCAAAAAAGGCTTATATTTTTTAAATGCATTGGTTTTAAATTTATAATAATCGAATTTTTGAACACCGAGGATTTATGTACAAAGTTGGTGAAATTGAAACAAAATTGTGTAGTTAATAGACTGGTTCAATGGGTCATTCTTTTGTCAAAGATTATAAATAACTTGCTAGACATTACATGTACCAAACAGATCAATCGAAATTTTTACAAAAATTCTTTATTTTCAGTGTTAGAAAAGTTGAACATCAAAGGTTCTTAACTGTGTTGTCAAGTTAAGAACGTCATTAATCACCCAGACATAGTAGATTTCAGATGTCCATTCAGAATTCTCCAGTTAGATCGTCCGATTTTGAAGGTCAACGTTGCTTTTTAGCTAATAATGACTTTAAAAACGCTTTATGCAACCGGAGTTTAATTTGGCTACCTTTGGTTTCTAAGTATTAAACCACTTACACGTTTTGGTATTGATTCTACCAAGTTTTGGCCTATACTTAGATAGCATTGTTTTGTCTTTGAACCATATTTAAATAACTGCCAAAACAAAAGCATTTTACATATATGGGGTTTACATTCGGGGAGTTTTTCGACCAATCTAAAAGAGTTCAGCTGTAACATTTGAAAAATCATTTTTTCGAAGTACGAGAAAATACTAAATCTGATTAAGAATATACTGTTGCCAGCAGGTCATCCCATTTGGAGTTCTGTAATCATTTTCTTTAATAATATTAGTGAATGTTTCTCACTATTCATTATCATAGAGATAGAAAGTACTGGACCAGTTTCATAAAAAAAGAAACATCTGTTTGGCAACAGAATAATTAAGTGTGAGTTTCAATTCATCTTTCGGTTGCAATTTACTGCAAAAACCAAAAGTTTGCAGTCTCGAAGACTTAATCCAGAATTTATATTGAATTTACAAAAAAAATTAAAAGAGGAAATTGTAAGTGCTTCATAACCACTAATCATTACATTCCCATTATGTTTCGAGTTAGAGATTTACAACCATACAAAGTGTTTTTTTTTTTTGGCTATCCGTCAAAAACTCTGCCTATTTATTTTCAATTGCTGTTTTTGATGTATAATGTGTCAAAGTTTTTAAAGCTTCTGGTTTATACACTATCTCAAAAGCAAAGCGTATTATGAAACTACTCTTTATCTTTATCTTTCTCTATCATTTTACAAGTTGAATCGATTGATTAAAGGAAATGAGTCGTAGAGACGGCGGGAAAGACAGATCTACTTGTATAAAAAACAGTGATCGTCACTGTAAAAGATAGATGATTTGTTATCTTCAAGACCTACATTTCAACCAGCAAAACAAGACATGTTACGTAAAAAACGGAATTTAGTGATCTATATGGCGATGGCTTACCGTCAACATATAACTAATGTGCCACTTAGCTAAGTTGGGGGTTTGAAAACGGGTGAATTCGGCAGTAAAATAGTTGTCAATTTACTCTTGATAATCAAGATTGACGAATGTGTCAAATCAATGGGCGCCAATGACGATAAAGACTGTCGAAATAGAAGGCTTCGTCATAAACCATCTATACGGAGTTCAGATAGATCAAGCAGGATAAACAAAGGGGTTAAACAGCGGGGAGATGGCCTGATAAGAATTCTAATCGTCTTCTTATTGGGTTCTTAAATTGTAAAATTATCATCATGAATTCGTTTCACTCAACGAACCGACTCATTTGTTTAAATTGTAAAGTAATCAGAACTAACACATGGGCTGAAAAGTCCCAGGCCTAACAAAGAAAACACGGTTTTTTTTGTTCAAAATTAGCTTTATTCATCAACGTAATTTCCATCAAGAACAACGCAATCATTCCAGCGCCGCTCTAACATTTCAATACCACTTTTGTAGAACGTTTTATCTTTTGCCTCAAAATAGGACTCAGTTTCGGCGATAACCTCTTCATTCGAGCGAAATTTCTTACCGGCAAGCATTTTTCTTAGGTCTGCCAACAGCCAGTAGTCTCTGGGAGCCAAATCTGGCGAGTACGGTGGATGTGGGAGCAATTCGAAGTTCAATTCATGTAGTTTTGCCATTCTTTTGATTGACTTGTGACACGGTGCGTTGTCTTGATGAAACAAAATTTTTTCTTTGTCATATGCGGTCGTTTCTTTGCAATTTCGGCCTTCAAACGCTCCAATAACGCTATATAATATTCACTGTTGATGGTATTTCCCTTCTCAAGATAGTCGATGAATATTACACCACGCACATCCCAAAATACCGAGGCCATAACCTTTCCAGCCGATTGTTGTGCTTTCGGTCGCTTTGGACGAGGTTCACCAGTTGCTGTCCACTCAGATGACGATCGTTTTGATTCCGGAGTGAAGTGATGGATCCATGTTTCATCCATTGTCACATATCGACGCAAAAATTCCGGTTTGTTACGTTTAAACATGGCCAAACACTGCTCAGAAACATCAACACGTTCTTGTTTTTGGTGAACAGTGAGCAAACGCGGCACCCACTTTGAGCAGAGCTTTCTCATAGTCAAATGCTCATGCAATATAAAGCCAACACGTTCTTTTGATATCTTTACAATGTCAGCTAACTCACGCAACTTTACTTTTCGATTATTCAAAACGATTTTGTGGATTTTTTTGATGTTTTCTGGTGTTACCGCCTCATTTGGACCTCCACTGCGTTCTGCATCATCGGTGTCTCTACGACCACGTTTGAAGTCAGCAAACCAACGTTTTATTGTTGTTTCTGATGGAGCGGAGTCCCCATAACACTTTTCAAGCCATTGCTTCGCTTGAACGGTATTTTCTCCCATCAAGAAGCAGTGTAAAATTAAAACACGAAATTGTTTTTGATCCATTGTTTTGAAAATAACAAAAGTAGCGCCACTCTTAGCACAATAACTCACAAAATAATGAATAGAATATCATGAAATTTTAACAGCTGTCTTTTGAAGGTTAGTACTAACTGAAAAAGCGGTGAATGCAATAGAACTAGCGCCATCTATTTGTTAGGCCTGGGACTTTTCAGCCCATGTGTTAATTAAAACTACTTTAACCTAATGCAACAATTTAGTCTGGTTTCAAAAGGAAGCAAACAAACAAATATTTATAACCAGATGCGTCTGATAATGTGGATAAGCGTTGGCACATATCAGAATTAATGCACTCACTAATGAGTTAATTACACAATGCGCACAAAGATTTTAATCACTCGACTGTCGATGCTGTTACACTTCTTAATTTGTCTTCGTGAACATGTTCTACAATTGTGGGAATATGAGATTTTTTCAAGACAAAAATGATCAAATGAACAACTGGAACTGTGTGTTACCTCCACAGCTGACTACCAAACTCTCTTCCGCTTTACAACAGCTAAATAAGCAATAATAAATATTACTACGATAGTTTACGTATGGTTTATAGATGAAACTCTATGGATAAATACTCCAAGACTTCTTGTGGGTTTTAGTGGCGTGGTTTCGACAAAATAAAATGTCCCGTGGTACGAATTTGTAAGCGAGAACTGGTATACAGAAAACGGCATCATCCTATTATCCAAGGGGCTATAAGATAACTCGTGTTGGCTCTATCGTGTCCAAATTCTATCAGCCGAAACCGCTTAGGGAGTGTCAAACAAACAAAATTGCAGCCTCACAATCTCATTAAGCTGATAGAAAAGGCTTTAGCGGCAATACATTTGTAGTGAGTAAACCAACTGAATGATAATACTGTTCATTAGGTTTCCAATTTTTTTTATACACAATTGACATGCTGACACAATAACAAATTACAAACTAGGTAACACAGAAAAATAACAATTCTGCAAAATATGCAAATATAACATCATTACAAAGTATATCACAATTTAATAATCTAAGCATTCTGCATTTAATAGTATTTTTATGAAGCAACTTGATACACTTCTTTATATTGCGCTAACCAGAAACTGCAAGGTTACTTGTTAGCGCATTCTTTCCATTATAAAATGAAATTTGTAATGTAAGTGTTTTGAAAGGCCTACAATCTTTTTTATTAATTTGTTGTGTTGAAATCGATTTATTTGATTTGATTTTATAGAAAAAATTGAAATTATATGAGTGTTTTCTTTTAGAAAAAGACCCTGTTTGATTTTGAAAGCTGCAAAAAGAGCCGAAGGCAGTAGAAAACATCCACCCTTATGGTATTTTACTTAACAATACAGTATTGCTTACCACTAATGCGGATCAAACAGAAGAACTCCACGACGATATAACGTTACAACTTTGAAAATGTTGGAAACTCTGGCAGAAATAACAAGGTTGGGAGTATTTAAGTAGTAATTAATATGAACGTTAGTGTTTGAGAAGCGGGCAAAATCTGAGAGATTCAAAAACATTTGTTTCTTTGCTTTCATTTATCTGCAGTTTAAGTTAACAAATTCGGTATAAGAATAAATTAATTGATCGATAACTTTATAACAGTTGAGAATCTAACATAGATTTCTTAGCATTCTTCATTCAAAAAAACACTCTTAACAAGCCTGCAGCGTCTCACGCTTTTTAATAAATTTTAAGAACATTGACTTCTACGAATGTGACGAACGCGCGATAAACCTTTACAAAAAAAGGTCTTGCTTGTACCTAATAATTCCTTGAAGATATTTTCGAATGTTTGCATGCTAAAACTTTCATAGAAAAAAGGATCTTGCTTCATGTGTAATTCCTCTTAAATGACCTACAGCAATATTTCCTTGAAGACCTAACACAAAATTTCTGTCGAAATCCTCAGAACATTATTATTGTATTTTTTCTACGAAGACCACAGAACCCTGCTCTTTGCATGCGGTAGTGATATAAAAAGCTTGTCAACATTTTACAGGCTCTCTCTTAGTGTTTGAATCTCAGCCAAACATCAACTCACATCAGTTGATCGATTCTTTCCGGTTCAGCAATAATTGTAACAACTTATTAACATGTTTATAAACTTTAATAAACAGCATTTATTATTTTGTTATTTATTTGTCATTATAAATAAAGCGTCACTGAACTTTACAAGCCCTTTTTATGATTATACCTCTTGCCACAGTCTGTATTTAAATACTGTCAAAAATATAAGATGTGGTTGGTCAAAAAAGAAGTATTATCTTCAAATGAATATTTCTTACTGATAAAGATGAATTGTTATAGTGTTTCATCAAGAAGTGTAACTGGAATACCATGCTAAAGCTCTGCAGGTCACAGTCTGGAACGGTTGAAATCCTACTATACGTGCTGGACTTCTGCTCTAAGGGACAGTTACTGAAAATCCAAAGACTGTATAAAAGGTTCATTCTAGGAGTTAGAGCTGAAAAACAAGTTACACATCAGCGTATGTACCTGAAATACATAAATGTTTACTCTGCTACCTCTGCATACACTTGTAACATACTAATTTTAATTCTGTCAATCATGCAAAAATCTAATGTGGGTCTTATTATGCAGACTCCCAGAGTTGTGCTGTAAGGTCGGTCGGCTTGAATTGTGGTATCAATAGGGTTGCCGTATTTTGTAGAAAGCGACCTGATGTTGTTTTAGTAAAACGTTCTTTTCTATAAGATGTGACCAGCGTATAGTGATTAAACAAGTAGAATAACTCCCACAAAAAAAGAAAAATTAGCTCGACAACAAACCATCAATGTTAGATGATATTTTCGAGTCTCTATAATTGAAAACAATTGAAAACTACACGTTGCCAATATTTTATTGTAATTGCGTGTAAACATTGATATACCTAGCGTATATTATTCTAATCTGGTAACTGCGTAGAAAAACTACTGCTAGCTACAGGTAGCTACTGGCTGGCTACTGACTAAACTTATATATGGCGATATCTGTCGCAATATAGCCGTATTATTATCTAACATGTCATTCAAGGTATCGGTAGGCATTTGAAAAGATCAAAGGATCTTTGAAGAGTTGGTTTACTTGTTAATAACTATAGGCTGATGTGACGTCTACTTTTATAGTACGTACAAAATTAACTTTGCATAATTGTTTGCTTATTTACATGTTTGTCTGGATAAATCTACAAAAATGTAAACTTTGTTGACATTTTCTAAAAGCCTTTTAAGTACAATCGTCTCCTGCCGAATCGGTCGGGCGTTGTTGTTATTTTTAAAAGTCTAGTTTGTAATTAGCAGTATTTATATTGTGTATAAAATTGTGAAATTCCCAACAGTAACTAGACAATTGTTTATTTTCCTTTTTTAAATATGACTCTACAGAAAACGTCTGTTAGTTGTATGGAATTAGGCTTTTCTTGTATTTCTATTAATCATTTCTTTGGTTCTCAAGGTCTACTTTATATGAGAATATTAAAACACTGTTGTTGTAGTATTAATACTAGAGAAATCCAAATTTACTCTAAAACAACGCAGTTTACGAAAAAATGCAAGAATTGCCTGTTGTGTGAAAAATTGTGTCTTTCTATAATTAAATAGCGCTTTTCAATCAATGATTACCTTCAGGGCAGCATCAGAATTGCCAGCACACAATTCATACACAACATGAATTTCAGCATAGAATTCACGTATCTTTCTATTTTTACACTTTAACTTTAAAAATTAACGTCGAATTTTTAAAAATGGACGGAATTTTGTTTTGGGTTGATCTGTCTGTTTTCTAAGTTAGACTGATTCTCACTAAAAATAAGTAAATGATCTGTAATTGAACATAAGTTTATTAGCATTTTGATTCAGAAGAACATTACTAAGAAACTTTTAAATTTATGACTATACCTTTTGGGACAACTGTATTTGCTGGATAATTCGATTCGTTTTCTAATTTTGTAAAACAAAGCAACAAGCGCTTCAAAAAAAATTTCTTTAGATTTTCAAGATCTAGTTCTTAAAGCTACCAGTTAAAGTTTTGGTAACTTGAAGATGAGAATTATTTATCTTAGAAAACTTCTGCATTATGTTTACATGCGGTACTTAGGTATATGCTTTTCAACTTGTCTTGACTAACCTCAAACTCAGAATTTTTCTGATGAATAAGGTTTGGAGTAGGAATGTAAGCGGAAAATGTTAAGGTTTCCTTCTGATGTTGGAAGTCGTTGAAATTTTATTTAAAGGTGCATATATGCTAATTAATTCAATTAGAAATCCCCAATTATAGTATAAAACAGCAATAATTTCTACGCAAAACCCCTCCTCTTCAGCACACAAGTTCAGATGACCTCCCAAGATTCCCGAATTACTACATGTATAACGCGATATTACAATTTGTCACAAAATATTTTCTGAATGTTTTAAAAGAATAAATTAATATTTAATATAAGAAGAATGCCAATAGGTACTCCATTATAATGAGAATTAGGTTTATTGAACTTGACAAAACTAAGAGTGTAATTAAGATAAGCATAACCATAATAAGGTCTTTGAGGAAGTATCCATATGTAATTATATATTTAATTCCTAAATCGTCTATTTACTGTTATTTCTAAATTACAAATACAGATTACTTTAGCAGAATAGTCGTCAGGTATTGAAATGAATAATCTTCAGACTTGGTTTGGCAAAAGTTTTCAGGTCGATAGAATGAGGCAATTTTAGTAAATCTGGAAAACAAAACACCATACTGCGTCTGTAATTTATCCAGGATTTAGAAAAATAGTAAATACATAATGGAAAGGACGCCATTGGATTTTTGATTAGGGGAAGGTAGATGCAGATATACTATCAACAAAGAATCAAACTCTGTTATACACTGGAAAGGTAACAAAACTTTTTTTTTCAATTTTAATTTCTAGAGCACAATTTTAAATTAGCCAAAACTCAGAAAACTCTCTTAGGTAAATGACGCAACTGTATGAAGCCACAACAACGCAAATGAAGTAGTTTGCAAAATGCTTAATGGGAAAACTTGAACGAACATAATGACTTGTAGTGACTATTCTAGGTTTGAGTTGCGTAAATACCACAATATTTGTTCACGATTTAGTAGATATTCACCAAAGTAAACCAAAACAAAGCAGACATAATCTGCATCTTAAAGCATTACAGAAAAGTAACCAAACGGCCAAATAATAGAAGCAGTCTTTAGCTCTCACATAGTAAGATGCAACATTGTTTACATTGTAAAATAAATCAATCTCCTGCACAAATTTTGTAACTGTGGATAATTTCATAATTTATACAGAAATGTCTTTTCAGTTCCAGAATTGTACTAGATAATTAGGTATCCAGGTCATAAATGAAATTAAAATTACATCTCATTGTGGTTCATGAACTGAATGCCTGAATCTCATAGGATGAAACAATTATGTTATAGATGGGTGCACATCATTCCCTATGTATAAAGTGAAAAATAAAGTTTATATTAAGGAATAGAGTTAAATACTAAAAATATGAAGCCAAACTTTGGTGTGTCGTTTTTATTAGGCAGTATTATTAAAGTTAAAGTAAACTGAAGAATTGATTATCTAGCATCATTTAATTATAAAAGCGTCAAAATAATTACATACAAAGAGTAAACAAATGGTTTCAATACTTAATAAACTCCAGGTTTAATTAATTACCTACTTGACTGACGTTTACTTTAACAAAATATATTAGAGTGCTGAACGAGACGGTAAGGACTTTTCATGAATTCTTTAGAAATATTTCCTTATATTTTCTTTATGTTACTTAATGTGAAACATTAATGTTTGTTTTGACAAAACATCTCGCAAAGTATATCAGAAATCGAGGAATTTCTTATTAGTGTTTTCTCTATATTATATATACTGTACGTTATTGCCTGCCAGTCTTTTATTTTCACTGAATGAAAAGAAAATATGTTTTTCGTTTTACAGTTGCTTACTTTTCTTATTGGAGCCTAAATGAAATAGAATTTTCCATGTGTAGATAAAGAAAAACTACCTGTAACATAGCAATTTGTGTTTTGCTACCAACTTATTTTTAGTAAATAGACTGACGGCTTTAAAAATACAGTTTTGGTTCTTTTATAACTAATTTTAATCATGATTTAATTGGTGACGGAGATGGGACTATTCTTACAATGCTTCTAAATGATTATTACTATCTTGGATAATTGTGTAAAGTATAGTTATTAATAATAATTATAACATATCTATTTAGAATCTGGTATTGGTTTATTAGATGCTATTTTTTTTAATTTTTTTTTTTTGAGTAAATAAGAATGATTTCAACAACAGAATTTGTTACTCATATTATGTGCCTTAGCAGTAATGTTTAAAAAAAGTAGAAGAAAAGCAAATTACTAATACACTATATACCAATATGAATACGATAGTATAAATATCTGTCTATTTGCTTCGAGTTGTATTTTAAGCATTCTAATAATAACATTATCACTAACAATATGAATGTCTTGCACGCTTATTTTTAGTTTTATATCGTTTATAATTATGTATATTTAGTTAAATATGTACATACATATAAATCATATTACTAGAACACACGCGTAACTGTAAGTGCTTTAAAACAGACACCGCACCATGCTTTATATACTATGATAGTATAAGTAAGTTAATGTTTTTATTCAATTAATAATTATTATAAGTTTATAAAATTCCATTACACAAAAATACTAATAACTTTACATATGAGAATTTCATTTTAAATTCTATATAAATATATAACTTATTCCACTTTATTTTCAAATTAAATTTCTGTAACAACATAAATTTAAGTAAACGTTGCCATTTCATTAACAACCGTAAACACTGAATTCTAGCAGATGCAAGGGGGTACGTTATAGAGCTTGATATTGAAATTTCAGCTTTATAATTAGTTATGTTCAACAAAAACTGGAATTCTACTTTAATTAACTTAAAATTAAGAGCGAATAAAACAAACACTACCTACACAATTTCGCTGTGCTTAATAGAACGTTGAACCTCAAGAGAGTTAAGTTTCCAGACTAAATAAATTTTTTATATTTTCTTTGTACGCTACGACTATTTTTTTCAATCTTAATGCATTAAGCAAAAGAAAGACTTTGTAAAATTATATGGAAATTTATTTATTATTCCTCAGGGTTATTTGCAGCGTTTGGTAGACTAATGCAAATTTTTGTTTTTTCTTTCTTCTACAATTGATACCAAAGTAATAAAAAACATCAATTGGTAAAACATATGCCTAATAGGCATAATTTTTATTGACACATACAATCTACCTTAATTTATAAATAATTTTGAGAAAGTGTTCTTCTTTTTTGTGTTATTCATAACTTGTAGTTGTAAGTATAGTTTCCAGATATAACTGTGCGTTGTTCAGAATGCCAACGTTTTGCCAACTGGCTAAACTGTAGCTATGCCTAAGGCGCTTCGGTTATTTTACAAAAGTTGCTTTACTCATGTAAAAACTTTTTGCGTACTTTCAAACTGTAGTTCAAGTTCAAATTTTTTCAGATAGTTTACAACGTACTACCTTACTTCAATCACTTACTAAATAGTTAGTTTAAATCGCATACTGTATTCATACAGTTGTTAAATAACATAAAGGGTTTCAGCTCATTCAGTAATCACATTAAAAACAAAAATTGCTAATAAAGGTTAGTCACTGAGTTCGGTTTCTGGGGTCAAAATATGACGAATTGTCAAAGAGTTTGTTATTATTACTGCAAAATTGTGTTTGATATTGATTTAAGCCAGTATTTTAAGTAGCCTAAAATATTCATACCTTCTGGTCCGTTTTTGGACTTTAAAACAACAATTTAAAATAATTTTCAACCTAATTTGCAATCATTTCTAGTAAATTGTCGTGAAAATGACCTTTTTCTCATCAAAATCAGATAAAGAATTTTCTGTGGTCATGCACGCAATATTAAGGGACCGGGAATGGGGATACTATATTTAGGGAACACCAGCCTATGTATTCATCTACATTTGATCAAATTTTGGTCCACGTGCATTAGATTTTCAAAAGATATTGAGATGCAACCAAGAAATTTTGTTCCACTTAGAAACAGGTCTACGCACCTAGTGAAACGATTTTTTTATCTTTAAGAATTTCACTGCTAGAGGTTACGGCAAAATGGGTAAAACCAAACTTATGTAAAAAATTTTGCTCTTGATAACGGTGACAGACAGGCGAGTCGGGTTTGCAAATTTGTAGACAGAGACCGTCATACTTTTTCCCAATGTAAAAGTTTAATGGTGTCGGGAAGAATCCTTTAAACAAGACTGGCGCAAGTGAAGTTCGATATCATTTTGTTTTTTCACTCCCACCTCTGTATTTAGGAAGAGATGCTCTTTTCTGACATATCTCCGGAAGGAAACGTCTCATCGTACTTGATGAGTCGGGATCGGACGATCTTTAATTGTTTTTTTTTT
>VTPC01004626.1:0-19720 GCA_011009095.1 Ignelater luminosus
TTTTTAAGCCTAAAATCAAACCTCGCTGGCAAGAAATTCAATGACGACGATGAGATTAAAGAACATGTTGCAACTTGGTTACAGTCACAGGCGTCAACGTTTTATGACGAAGGAATACAAAAATTAGTGCCACGCTACGATAAATGCTTACAAAATGGTGGTAGCTATGTTGACTAATAGTTTTAAGTCTACAGATTCTTTTGCAATAAATTATTTTTCCTAATATACATTTGTTTTATTTTACCAGTAAAAATGAACTTACTTTCTGGACATAGTGATATAAAGAATTTTGCATAATTTATATGAATCTTTGTTCCTTGTAAAATTAGCCAAAACTTAAGTGATTCACTGAGATAAATCTTATTTCTTTACCAGACACCCTATATCTCAGGAAATGTCTTATTCAAATGAGACTTTGGTTGTTAGTAGTGGCAGAAGAATGGTTTTCCTATATCTCAGGTAGTGATATGGAGATGGAACTTAATTTAATAGTGGTGGTAAGGGAAAGGCTTTCAAGTGATTCAGATTCCTTGTTTTTTGGACACGTATCTTAAGTCTCTGGAAGGGATTATCGTATTGAGAACTTTAGTTGTTGGTGGCAATGGTGAAAAATCAATGCAGGGCTAAACTCCACTGTAGGTTGCCGAAGGGGTTCTGTTGTAGGGCAAAACCCGACTCGCGTTAGAGTACAGTTGACTTAAGAAAGTTAATGAAGAGCAAAATCCGTCCTTCAGATGACTGGATATTGTAGATATCTAAGAAATTGAATTTATTGTTGAGCCAATGAAATTAATTCGCAGTTTGAAAGAACCTTGAATTACGTCTGCTCAACATTGAACAAACCATCTGAAAGATTTAACTTTTTTTAGACTTTTTGAATTATTGTTTGAAACACATTTTATCGCATTTTACTAGGAGGTTTAAATCAAGATTTAAAAGAATTTTAAAAATCAACCAATACATTACTGGGATGTGGTAACTCAAAATTTTCATGAATAAATCATATGGTTTAAAAGTGATTATCTACACTTGAATTGCATTGTCAGATTTCAACATGTGAACAAGAAACGAAGTGTGATTAATTCTTTATGGCATAATTGACAATTTAATCAAATACTAAGAGTTTATTTCCTGTTGGTTAGGTTACATGTTATTAAACCAAACTGACACTGTTATTGTTCACTTTACCGTAAACTTACAAGTTGCTCAGAGCACAGAATTCAACAAATATATGCATACATGTCATAGATGTGATTAATTCATACCATATCGATCTCCTACCAAAGTAAAATTAGTGCATTAAAAGGGCGCTCAAGAACTTCGCGTTTGGAGTTGCCATGACTTGGAACACATATGTTTTTCTCAATTCATAGAGGTGACAAATAAAGCAACAAATAAATTGTCAAATTAATACTGAATTTATTAAAAGGAAGAGAAAAGGAAAACACAAAAAGAAAGCATGAGTACAGCCAATTCCACATGGAAAAGTTTTTGAACATCCGTTATTAGAAGTGGGGGTTAATACTCGCTCTTATCAACTTAGTGTTTGTCTTAATAATTTATTTATTATTTTATAGCTAAAGAGGAAGAGAAAAATAAGTTTTTCTTTATTTGTAAATTGGAAACTTTCTAGCGTTTTGAACTTAATTAATAAATTAAAAAATTAATTTTCTAATTACAGTTTATTTCTGACGGTGGCATAATTTAATTTTCTTGATGCACATAAAAAAATATGTTAGTTTATTTGTTTTGAATTCATTTTACTTTGGTATAGGATACGGCCAGTTCGTTAAACAATCTGGTATTCCCTAGCTGATTGAAAGACACGGAGGGTTTGAAATAAGCCGATAAGATTAATGAATAATTCAAATACATTTCTGTATACAATAAAACAAAACTAATCTGTAAGCCTAGAATTAATAAAGTTACAATCCCAACTGTTTTCGGGGTAGTTGAATTATTATAACAAAACCGTAATAAAGAACAAAACTTCCACAGCTTTATTTAGGTGTTAATAACAAACACCGACAAAAAGCAAATATTTATCATCTTGAAAGATATAATGTTGATAATAACTTTTGTTTATAAAGAAATCCTTAAACATTTATCATTTAATCATCGCACCGAAGCGTACACAACCGAATCCGGTCGACTCCGGTAACGTGCGTGGGTGTAAGCGCTCCACTGTGCTCCGGACCTCGGCGCGTTCTGTTACTTTACCTTTGTTATCCCTACGGTTTCGTTCGTATTAGCGAGATTCGGGTTAACAAAAAAGTCCTTTATTGTAGTTATCACGCAAGCAAAAATTCTGAGAGCAGACTTTTGTCAAGTTTAATGACCTAATTGATAAAATAACAAAGAAAAGAAATTATTTAGCGTGATGTAAAAATACGTTTCTGTTTCAGTGAAAAAAGTTTCTAACAACTTCCACTTCTGAATTATTAATTGGGTGAGTTATTGAATTTGTTGATGTCGTGTTACATGTGTTTGACAAAACTTATGATTTTGTCAATAAAACATTCATTAGGAAATAATAGTAATAATAATAATATAAGATAGATAACAAAAAAAAAACCTTATTTTTACATAATTATGGCGCGCTATCTCTGTTTTGTAAAATAAATATCAAATTGTGTTTTGATTATCTTTTTCTGCTGTGTGCAATTGATATTACAAAAGTAAAAAATAGAACTGGGAAAAGCACACAAAAGTTATTATATCTTGATGTTCCTTCTTCACTTCTTTAAAAAACACACAAAAAATATGTAAACTTTGTAAGCGCTTTTTAGCTGTTTAGAAGACTTTGTATTCGGTTAAATTAAATAGAAGCCGCGGTATTAAAAGGACTACTACTGAATAATTAAGCAAAAAACTTGCTGATTACTATAGCTGCCCGGAGATTATTATACGACACTTCTTTGATAAATTATTCAAGTTTAACACTAGGGAAAGAAAGTACAATATTTAGTTTTACTTGCTCTAAAGTGTTATATTTCATTAAATTTATATAAAAAACATTAATGCATTACATACAAAGTAACTAGCCTAAATGTTTGTTTCTCCTACAAAAACAGCTTCGGGCATTTTGATGTTTTCAATTAGATGTAACTTATGTGGGAGGAAGTACATATCAAAAAAGAAAAATAATTCTGAGCTTAAATTTGCCTCAAGGAAAATTATTTTACAAAGTTTTCTCTATAAGATAATTAATAAAGCAGAAAGCAAATGTGCTACAAATTATTAATTAATTAATATACTTCTTGTTAGACTTTTCGAAGCTTAAAGTCTAGTATCGTTATTATTCATCATTCATCAAATATCATCATCATTTTTGCTGTGAATACTTTTTAAACCAATGCATCTAAAAATGATGAATCGTAACTACACGTTTTTTGGACGCTTTATTATTAATTACTACCATGCTGTTTTCCCCTCCAGTAATTAATACATTGATTATAAGGGTAATATGCGCAATGAATAAAATAATAATAGATAACTTTAAGACGAGGTTAAAATAGTCAAAAACAGTTTACATTCTTTCGAAACAATTGCCGTACTTAAATATAACAAAGTATGTCTATTATAATTTTGATAATATTTAGATGATTGGTCAAAACTACTCTCATTGTCAGAAAAATCTGGAGTGTTCCACAATCAAGAGGTAAAAATGTCGACCTTTTCAATAGTAGCAAACGCATAATTTGAGGGTGATATTGCACGAAGCTTTCCTTTGCGTATGATATTCCGAAACAAATTGTTATATAAATTGTAATTTGGAATCTAAACGGAACTCAGGTTTATCATTCACTTTTACTTTAAAATTCGGAAGTGACCCAAATACTTAAAAATTAAAAAAATTTACATAATTTAATAATCCTTTTACTAAAACACAAGAGAGACGTTATTAATAAAGGTAATTTGCATATAAATATCAAAAAACTTTGTTTCTTATTTATTAATGTAATGTGCGATCGTATCTACTGATTTCTGAAGGAATCTTCTCATTTAAAA
The DNA here is from genome assembly GCA_011009095.1 of Ignelater luminosus. Classification (NCBI taxonomy): domain Eukaryota; kingdom Metazoa; phylum Arthropoda; class Insecta; order Coleoptera; family Elateridae; genus Ignelater; species Ignelater luminosus. The sequence continues at coordinate 4,012 of VTPC01004626.1, forward strand.
TGATCTTAAGCAATGTCACTACTTCGCTCAAGCTGAAAGAAAGAAGTGATAGTCTTTTACATACAATTTGTTAGGCATCTTCTGGATGACGATTTCCTTGGAGATGTCGTCTAGAAGGAGGATTAAAATGAAATGGCTTTCGATACTCTTAGCTACTTTTGTCTTTGACGGATAAACAACCATGGAAGGCAACTGCACGACGAATTGGCCCAAATCTCTACCGAAATTAACCACTTCAAGATTATAGGTAATTGTATTAACCATGACGTTTGGGTTCACACTGGTGTATTGAAACCAAAACCACCAAAAGTTACAAAATTGGCCAACCTTTTGGCGACTGACTGTCTTCCCCCTAAAAGAGCTACATTTTTTTTCAACAAGGTCGAAACAAGCCTTAAGCCTTGCTATCAAAGATTTTACTCAAAAAACTTCTAGATAAACCCTCGCCAAGAAAGGGAAACTTCGTCCGAAAAGTTCCCATCTTTGTTGAAACTTAGGTATGTAATTCTGTAGCAACACAGATTCTTAAGAATACAAGACGCAGATAAGAATTGTTTTAAATGAGAAATGTCTAAAAAGTTGAAACTGACTAAATATCGATCTTGGCTAAATCTTATTGATTTCAGACATGCCAGTTTTGCGATTCTCCTTAAGACAAGTGTATATCTGAGTACGTACAAGAGTCTTAGATATTTTTGCGTTTAATCAACAAATAGCCACGGCTGACAACTGCACAACAAAGTATCCCAAATCACTACCAAGATTAATAAGATTGAAGGATCTGAATAGTACAGATAATTATATTAACAAGACCATTTAGGTCAACATTAAAGTATTACAATCGAAATTATCGAAAGCCGAAAAACCTGCTGACTTCTTAGCAAGTGTCGGATATAATTCCTTTTTAACTTCGGGCTACATTTTTGTACAAGAATTTTTTTTGCTATCGGGAATTCCATTTAAAAAAGTGTTATGGAGCCAGGTCATTTGGGCGCCTGGTTGTTTTTGTTTCCTATAGTTTACGTCACGATTTAATTGGCCCTTGTAGTTATCTAAATATCTTTGATTGAATAATATATAATAATATAACAAACTCTTGAATTTGATTCGACAATTGTGAAGCCAATAGCTATCTCAAGTTTCTAGATAGATAGAACAGAAACATCAACAACTTCTTATCACTGCTACTATTGCAATTTGGTGAAAATTGATTTCCATTGTATATTTTATCTTAGCTGTATATGTTGGAGATATCGCCATTTGTCCATAGCAAAAATACTAGATGCCGAAACAACGATACAATTCGGCATCTGGCTAAATCAATTTGAACGCATCCCGAAATGTTAGATTGCGCTTTGGTCATATGACGATTATAGAATTAAAACAAATTCATTATAGGGACTAACATAACATTTACTGTATTATTTATCGCAACAGGAAGTACTCGAATGATATTTGCTATTATATTTTATCTTGTTTATTACACACTGCACTTCTTGTTACCACATTGTTTACGACAGTTGTATCTTTGAACAAAAAAATGCAACAGAAATTGCCTACAATTTTAGGGACATTTTTTGTATTATCGAGGCACCTTGTTTACTTCAGAGTGACAATGGCAGGGAATTTGTAAATGAAGTAATTAAGGTATGTTTTAAGTGAAAATAAGTTATGGTAAGCCACGTCACTCACAAAGCCAGAGATCTATCGAGAAAGCAAAAAATGTTCGGGATATTTTATTTCTTTGGATGCAGGAAAATCAGACGTCCAAATGATCAGAAGGGTTAAGCTTTGTGCAATTAAGAAGAATAGATCATTTCACAGAGGCATGCAGCCTACTCCATATGAAATTATGTTTGGCGTTTCAATTATTAACGGTTTGATTAATTCAAACCTTCTACTGGAAATCGTAGAACAGTTACAAGATGAAGACAATATTTACGGACTCCAAAGAGTGCTGGTGAAAAATCGAAGACCATCTGATAAATGCCATACAGAATTATTAAATAAAGATAATGAAACAAATGAAAAAATTTACAACACAACTTTTCGATAAATCAGCCAGAAATTCACAACGTGGAGGAAGATCTATTGAGGTAATTTAAAAAACACATGAATTAACTATATTTTGCTTAGTGTTACATGCTTTAATTCAGGGACAATCAAAACCCGCTTAACATCAATAAATCAGTATCGATCTGAAAGAATCAAAAACTTAAAAGAACAAACAGCAGAAATGTTACAACAAAGTTGCTCCAAATACCCTAAAGTTGAAATTAGACAGAACGTTTTAGTAAAGATTCCTGATGTCGAAAGAGGACGCTTAGCTCCTCGTAACATTTTGGCTGTTGTATTATCTCAAAGAGAAGATTTACACCAATTTGGCATATCAACTAGGGAGCTGGAAAAACTAGATGCAAGGAATGAATTTCAGGTAGAGTAGTTTCCAAATCTTGTGGCACGCGAAATGCGCAAAAGGCGGAGCTTACTGCACAAGAATGAGAGAACTAAAATTGTAAGAATCATGCATGTACGTCCGCCTGGCTAAAATTCGCGTGCCACCAGGTTTGGAAACCACTCTACATAATTAATTAGTATCTTTTACAATTCTTTTATAAATTTTAGAATTATTGTAATTTTACTGCCTTCTCAAACGAATACCTTGGTATCTTCAGATGCATCCATTGATAAAAAATTTAGTTTGGAAACAGTTGCTGCTAAAAAATCGAATTCTGCCCAGGGCTTTCTAAGATGCAACTGTTGTAAACAATGTGGTGACAAGAAGCGCAAGAGTGTACTAAACAAGATAAAATGTAATAGCAAATGTCATTTAAGTATTTCCTGTTGCGATAAATAATGCAGTAAATGTTATCTTAGTCTCTATAATGAATTTGTTTTAATTCAATAATCGTTTTTGTCATATGACCAAAAAGCAATCTAACATTTCGGGATGCGTTCAAATTGATTTAGTCAAATGCCGAATTGTATCGTTATTTCGGCATCTAGTATTTCTGCTATGTACATATAGCGATATGTCGAAATATATCGGCCACAAACCGAATTCGCCGTCTGTCTCCAACATATACCTGCGAGGGTGGTCTGAAAAGTTTCCGACCTCAACGTGAAGATGGCAGCACTCGTAAATAAAAGCTACTAAATTTCGTTGTTCATCTGTTGACAGTTACTCACTAAAGTTTCAGTCAGTTTGGACGCGCAGTTTTTATGTAACAGTCGTTTGAGTGAGTTGATGTGAGTTTTTTTGTGAAAATGAACAAAATCGAGTATCGAGCTGTCATTAAATATTTGTTTTTTAAAGGCAATACGCCTTCGCAAATAAAAGATGAGTTGGAGTCTGTGTATGGGGACTCTGCACCATCATTTACCACAGTGAAATTTTGGGCTGCTGAATTTAAACGTGGCCGTAAGAGCTTGGGAGACGATGAACGTTCGGGACGTCCAAAAACTGCAACTATCGACGAAAACATCGCCAAATGGTGCTAGACGACCGCCGAATTAAAGTGAGAGAGATAGCAGAGGTTATGAACATGTCAAAAGAACGTGTTTGTCACATATTAAATCAACATTTAGGCATGAGAAAACTGTCCGCGCGTTGGGTGCCGCGTTTGCTCACGTTAGACCAAAAACGTGTTCGAATGAATATTTCCAACGCTCTTTTGGCGCGGTTTAGGCGAAATAAATCCGAGTTTTGGCGCCGATTAATTACTGTAGATGAAACTTGGATACACCATTATACGCCCGAAACAAAAATACAGTCCAAACAGTGGACTGCAAAGGGGGAACCGGCTCCAAAAAAAGCAAAAACTGTTTTTCGGCTGGGAAAGTGATGGCGACTGTTTTTCGGGATAGTCATGGAGTTATTTTAATCGATTATCTTCAAAAAGGAAAAACCATTACAGGAGCATACTATGCATCATTACTTGACAAGCTGAAGGAAGAACTTGCGAAAAAACGGCCACATTTGCAGAAAAAAGAAAATCCTGTTTCACCAAGACAACGCACCGTCTAACACCTCAGCGGTTGCCATGGCGAAAATCCACGAATTACGGTTTGAACTGCTTGACCATCCGCCTTGCTCACCAAATCTAGCCCCAAGCGACTTCTTTTTGTCCCCTCATCTAAAAATTGCGCTCGGAGGACAAAGATTTTCGTCAAATGAAGAGGCAATCACCTTCGTGAACAATTACTTTGCAGAGAAAAATGCCGAGTACTATTTGGACGGGTTACAGAGGTGGGAGCATCGCTGGGAGAAGTGTGTAGTTACAAGGAGACTATGTTGAAAAATAAAAAAAAATTTTCAGAAAAAATGTCTTGTATCTTTGTTAGGTCGGAAACTTTTCAGACCACCCTCGTATGAACTATTAATTATAAATTACAGCCAAATTTGCAGTAATGCATCCATAATTTTTCGAGGAGTTCCAACTGATATAATTAACTTTTGGGAAATGCTATTAAAGGCATGTAGGACAGTGTAACTAATTTTATAACCCTGCTAAAAGTAAACAAAACATGCCTTACTTATATTAAACTAGATACAATACTCTTATGAATTTAAAATATTTGAAACATAAAATTATAAACCTCTGCAAAATATATTGAAAGATCCTTAATTTCTGGTGGAAAATTTTACGTTTACGAGTGCAGCACAATAGATACAATTGGGATGAGCATCTCGTCAAATACTTAATGCCATGTCAAGATGCTACAACCGATTGACTATTGTTTTAATGTTTTATCTGTGTCGGTGCTAGTGTGCGGCGCTCAAAAGACCTCGTGCCCAAATGTATTGGCTCCCAAATAACCTCACGCTCAAAAAGCTGATGCCCAAACGGTAGTGCCAAAACGGCCGTGCCTATACGGTGTCACCCAAACGTCATAGACTCTATTTTTATAGTATAAACCTTGACTAACTGAACATGTACTTTTTATTTGAGATTAGATTTTTGACAGTTAACTTATTTCTCTGCTTCTCTTTACATATGAGCGAGAAAAAGCGACGCAGTATGCAGGCTAACAAAATTTCAAAACAACATTAATGTAAATCCATCTAAAGAGTCTGTATGTTTAGAAGGCGAATGTATAATTTCAAAGCAACACACCTTCCTAAAGAATACAGGGCTGAGATAAAAACTGTCTCAATGAAGAAAATTTTTGTTTAAGAATAGTTACATTCAAAAAGTAACTGTTTAATACTTTATCATTTAAAGTAAGCTGGCAAAAATTGATCTTGTCTGTTTACTTTACATTAATTCGATGAACACTTGAAACTGATCAAACATCAGTCTTGGTTAAACCTTATTGAATGTATAGATAAACACTTTCGAATAAAAGCTTCTCAAAGAATTAGTAAGATTTGGTACAATTGTAAGTATACTGAATGTCCATCTAATAGTTTTATTTTTATCTTTGCTAAATGAGCATGGTAGAGTTTCTAGTACTATAGAGAATCTAACGATTGATTGCCTGGAATCAGAAAATTACTAATAAGCAGTATTTACTGCTCATATACATATTAGAACCCTTTGCTATTGCTTTTTTTTTAAAGAAAAAGAACTCCAGACTCTCTTCTTTTTAGAAGGACACTGTGACTTAGATCACTTTTGATTTGCATTGATGGTCTTGAACCCATGGCATATCCATCCGCCATATTGATGCAACTCTTAGTAACCCGATTAATTCCAACAATGAAAAAACTTTAAGAAGAGACAAAGTCGCCCAGTAACAGAGATGCCGTCGATTCTGTATAACGGTAGCAGTAAAACAGTTCTATAACCAAGATATAAAATCTCTTAGTTTCTCTTAGGTAATATAATTTCTTTGTGCTAGTACTTCAAAGCAAGTATTTGAGTATCGATGTCAAAATTTTAATATCGGAGAAAGCGATATTTGAAGTAAAGTAAACGATTTTACGTTGCAGAGTGCGGATGAACAAAATCTGCAGTTTTTTTTGGGTAACCTAATCTTGTCTTTCAGAAATAAATTTAGAAGATATTCTGTTCTCTTGAATATTACCGCCAAGTAAGTAAATACCACTCACCAATGCAACCGTACATTGCTAAGATTCTAGATGTTCCCAACGGTAAAAACCCTGGACCCAGACATAAGTAACATATAGTACAATTAATATTAATTTTGGTTATAAACTTTATAAACATTTTTTATTTGCTTCAAGACAATTTATGTATAAACTAACATTAACAAAATTCCATTTGTTCATAGTAGCACTTTGTTGTGGTGTAGATATCATTTTGCCCTCCTTGAAAGCTACATTATAACATACAACTTCTGAAACACTGTCTTAACTGAAGTTTGTTTAATGTGTTATATATCTGCCGCTGACGTCTGTAACTACTTGCCATCTTTCTTTAAACAATTAAAACAATCTTATTTGCAATAAGATGCTTTCTTTAACTCGATTTTATAATCGTATCAAGTAGCTTGTTCCATTTGCCTATGCAATATACATATATGTAGTTGGTATTAGGAAACTTATATGAAGTACTTTAATGGTTTCTATCTAATCAAGGGCAATGACAAACACGCTTGATTTTATCATTATTGTCCGAAAATATGATAATATTATTACCCCTACTTTCAGAAAAATTTGCTCAAAACTGAAAGACAATATTACAATTCTTTTTACATTGGGTGACAGCTTTGCTTTGAATTTCTAGGTCATATTTTACATACAGAAGCAATATGGCAGTATACACTTTTGGCTTTGTAGGTACACTTCTAAAAATTAAAAAGTTTTTGCCGGTATATTGCTTTGATAGGTGTATACTCAAAAAAAAATTTAAATACGATTTTGGATTTGAGTATTAAACTACCCATACGTCTGTTTAAAAATCTACTTACATTTCGCTTACTAAGTTCGTTCTTAGATTCACTAAATATTTACTACTACTGTTAATGTCCAATTAGTTTTGCCCAAAGACGACGTCTTGCATGTAATATTCATTTAACTTAGTTACGATGCACATACCATATTACGTACCTTGAATTAGGATATCTCGCCAACTAGACGCATAACATTTTGAATTTATAGTTAAAATTGACTTTGCCAATCCCAATTTGTCAATAGAAATTGCGAGAAAAATTCGCTCATTAGTACTCTCGTTAGTATTTCTCAAAGTTAATAAAAAGACTGAAATCATGGCTCTTATATATTTGTCTTAGTCTTTCTATAAAATTATTGCCTGGAAAAATATTGTATGATGCTAAATGTGCCTGTCGTCGTTTTCAAAAGCGGCTTAATTGAAAACTAATCCTTTCTCTTCTCTTTTGTAAAAAAATTGCTACTGAGGCACCCTAACGTGAGAAATCATATTATGTGGTGATACAGTTAACATTAATTTTCCTTTGACAGTAATACTTACAGTAAAACGTCTTGGTATTTCCATAGATAATACTTAGCCTAAGAAAGTTTCACAATCTCATTTTAATCTGCAAATTCAGAGTGATATTTTTTTTAACGAAAAAAAATGTAAAAATGAGTTAGATATTCAAAGCTGATAAAATTAGTTTTTCCCTTGAAATTGATGTAAAACGTAGCACTTTTAAAATGGAAATGGCCCAGGAAAATTTTTTAATGTGGCAAGTGTTCAAAAGAATTTTGAAGCTTAACTTTACTAACGGTTGCACAGCAAATTTTTCAGTTATTAACTTTCTTTTGAAAAAAGTGTATAAATGTAGGGGTATAAATTTCGTGTAATTCACTTATGTTGGATAAATTATACAATAGTGTTCCAACGTATCTAATTATACCGTTGTGAATATGAAATTGCAATGTGAGCAGGCAATGGTTTATTTAATATCCGGAAATTCATTTAGTTGTTAAAACGATTTATTTCAATTGAGAGCAAAAAAGCTTGTTTATCCTCACTTACACGATAGTTAATTAAAAAATGAATTCATTTATTAATTCTAGAAGTATCTCTGAAATAAACAAGCCAATAAAATTTAAATGCTAATGCTAATACTAACAATTTTGTTATTTGTCTATATTATATTCCTGAAGGAGAAAAGTCTCCAGAGCTGTCAATAAAGGCGGAATGTAGAAAATAACATGTAACCATGGGGGATTTAATATGAGAGTACAATTTAGTTTTATTTTCTGAAACATTCCTGGATACAAATTGAAATATTCTGCGAATCTCTGCCAGTTATCTTCTCTTTATTTTTGTTGTCGAATGGATTATCAAATATACAACGCTGCCATGAAGTTCGAAATAATAAATCGTATAAACGTGGTGTCATTGAAATTACAATGAAAAACTTTAATATCAATTTTGAAAATATACAGGGTGCTCTATTTGAAATTAAAAACTTAGTATTTATTATCTCAAAAACTGTAAACGTGGCAACATTGCCAATATATCTATTGAATTTGCAAAGGTGTAGACTATATGTAAGAAATTGTATCAAAAACAATTAAGACTTCCAGATTTTAATCATGTACTGTATACATTAGGACACTCAGACCAAGATGTTGATATCAAAAAAGTTTGCACTAAAGTGCGGCAAATTTTTTAATCTTTTGGTTATTTAACTGATCTCGTACAAAATCTACAGTAATTGGTATCATCCATCTTCAGATTCTCAGACAATGTATTTTTAGGCACATCCAATATAATCATCAACAAGTGCATTCGGAAGAAGACCTTAAATAAATGGACGTTATGGTTAGAGGTTTATGCAGACTTAATTTGTGATTAAATCAAGGTTGCATCTTGCATTAGAACGTCATAGATATCTATTAGTGGTAGTCACTTCTTCTATTCTGCTAATCTAGCCTTCTGCAACTTTTATGCTCTTGCATGAAAATAGTCACAAAGGGGGATTCAGGGAACAATGGGAAACTTGCAGCTGTTGCAAAGAAATTTTTCGAGTTTTTAATAATTTTTTCTGATCTTGTCTAACAATGGTTCTGATGAGACAGGAGGTGTTCTGGGTTTAATCTTCCCAATGTTTCGTTACCAAAGTGACCTGTCCTGCTTTACAAAGCAAAAGGGTCCTAACTTTGAAAATCATAGTTTTGATATATTGCAGGAAATGTTTTTGGTTTTCTTCGTATTTATATAAGGTAGGGCACTGAAGAAATTGATCGATATCACTTATTTTTCGAAGCTAGGGTTTTCTTGATCGGCATACACATAGATTTCACTGCAAAGCATTCAGTAATATCCTAAACTCAGTTTTGTTTATTTTTCGAGTTATGGTTTTTTTACAGTGCTTTTCCAAGAATATCCAACAGGCTATTAACACATGGGCTGAAAAGTCCCAGGCCTAACAATGAAAACACGGTTTTTTTTGTTCAAAATTAGCTTTATTCATCAACGTAATTTCCATCAAGAACAACGCAATCATTCCAGCGCCGCTCTAACATTTCAATACCACTTTTATAGAACGATTTATCTTTTGCCTCAAAATAGGACTCAGTTTCAGCGATAACCTCTTCATTCGAGCGAAATTTCTTACCGGCAAGCATTTTTTTAGGTCTGCGAACAGCCAGTAGTCGCTAGGAGCCAAATCTGGCGAATACGGTGGATGTGGGAGCAATTCAAAGTTCAATTCATGTAGTTTTGCCATTGTTTTGATTGACTTCTGACACGGTGCGTTGTCTTGATGAAACAAAATTTTTGTCTTTGCCATATGCGGTCATTTCTTTGCAATTTCGGGCTGCAAACGCTCCAATAACGCTATATAATATTCACTGTTGATGGTATTTCCCTTCTCAAGATAGTCGATGAATATTACACCACGCACATCCCAAAATACCGAGGCCATAACTTTTCCAGCCGATTGTTGTGCTTTCGGTCTCTTTGGACGAGGTTCACCAGTTGCTGTCCACTCAGATGACGATCGTTTTGATTCCGGAGTGAAGTGATGGATCCATGTTTTATCCATTGTCACATATCGACGCAAAAATTCCGGTTTGTTACGTTTAAACATGGCCAAACACTGCTCAGAAACATCAACACGTTCTTGTTTTTGGTGAACAGTGAGCAAACGCGGCACCCACTTTGAGCAGAGCTTTCTCATAGTCAAATGCTCATGCAATATAAAGCCAACACGTTCTTTTGATATCTTTACGATGTCAGCTAACTCACGCAACTTCACTTTTCGATCATTCAAAACGATTTTGTGGATTTTTTTGACGTTTTCTGGTGTTACCGCCTCATTTGGACGTCCACTGCGTTCTGCATCATCGGTGTCTCTACGACCACGTTTGAAGTCAGCAAACCAACGTTTTATTGTTGTTTCTGATAGAGCGGAGTCCCCATAACACGTTTCAAGCCATTGCTTCGCTTGAACGGCACTTTTTCCCATCAAGAAGCAGTGTAAAATTAAAACACGAAATTGTTTTTGATCCATTGTTTTGAAAATAACAAAAGTAGCGTCACTCTTAGCACAATAACTCACAAAATAATGAATAGAATATCATGAAATTTTAACAGCTGTCTTTTGAAGGTTAGTACTAACTGAAAAAGTGGTGAATGCAATAGAACTAGCGCCATCTATTTGTTAGGCCTGGGACTTTTCAGCCCATGTGTTATAAAGCGTACAAAACCTATAACGCTAATGACACTTAATCAGCATTTCTAGTTTTAAATATTTCAAATAGTGCATATAGAGGATGATCCTCAGCACAGAGCTTTTGCCAAATCTTTGTTGATTGGCATATTATACGTAATACCAAAGTTCAATGTATGATACTAAAACAAAAAAAGTTAGGCGCTATATGTTTCTTTTTCTTCTTCTTCTTTTGAAAAAATTGGATTTTTTTTACAATCTCTGAGAAAATAAGGCTTCTATTGCTAACATTTAAACAAATGTTAATTTGCCAAAGTAGTAGATGTATGGAAGTGACAGAGTAAACTTTGTCTATGAAACCGCCGAATTCTGACTTGTAAGAACTTGATTATATTTTTAACAGCCAGACTATTCTAGATAATTATAGTTATCCACAGCTTTTGCTTTTTCTTCAGAATCTTTGCAAGACGAACGCTCATTCATTTGGCCATATCGTGACCCATTGTCTTGTTACACCCAGTTTATGTAGCTTTTAACAGTTTACAGTTTGGATAATTCTGCCTTTGTTTCCGAAATCTTATTTTTACACAGAATCAAAAAAAGTCCGTATTTGCAAATTTTTCGAGGGTGTCTGCATATATTTGTTATTATTATTATTAGTTCTAGCTAGAAAACTGATTTAGGCATTTACTTACTATTAAAGTAAATGCTGCAGTACACATTACTCTACTTTCTAATTAGGGTGTTATTGACATATTTAGCTCTGGAAGACGGTGAACAACTTACTCATGTTAATACCCAACGCTTCTTACCCTTTCTGATTAGACTTCTCTTTATCACTGACTCGTGAACGTAAACTAATCATATAGGGATCTTCTCTTTTATTCTGTTTCCGTTACTCGTTGCTTGAAACAATGAAATACCATGTCCTTTCTCGATTCCTTATTTAATTACTACTTTGTAGCCAAAAAAAGAAGCAATGTTTTCATTTTTTAGATAATTTTTGTTTATCTTATTGCCAATGATTCCATCAGATTTATCAGCAATAGTGTTTTCGGCCAGTATTTGTTTTTTGGATACACAAAAAGCAGAAAAAGCCTTTCGTATGTGAGAATTTGTCTATTTGCTCCCATTTAAGAATTGTTATTGCTCTTCTACTTAAACATTTTACATTTCTAAGTAAACTTCCATCGATTCCTTCTTATTCAGCTGAGAAAATAGCTGCCCTACAAGCTCTTGATTGTTGCGTACAGAAATCTCCTCATCTTGCTGGTAGTTTGAAAGCCAGTTTTTGAAATTCTAAAAGTCTTAGGAGCAGAGTTTTTGGCACATTAGGCCACCAGATCGAATCTGCTCTACTGTATTCTAGTTTGACGACCGTCATATATGTACGAGGGCAGTTCAATAAGTACCCGTGTTAGAAATGAAGACACAATTTTCTTCAAAATTTTTTTTTATTTTTCAACATAGTCTCCTTTTAGAAATACACACTTCTCCCAACGTTCCTGCCATTTTCTTAACCCCTCCAAAAAATAGGATTTGTCGAACTCTCCAAAATACGCCTCTATCTCGGCGATGACTTCCTCGTTTGAGCTAAATTTTTTTCCCGCGAGCCATTTCTTCGTGTTAGGAAACAAGAAAAAGTCGCAGGGAGCCAGATCGGGTGAATACGGGGGGTGCGGCAGCAATTCATAACGCAATTCATGCAGTTTGGCGGCGACAACTCCGGATGAATGTGCTGGTGCGTTATCATGGTGAAACAGCACCTTCTTTTTCGCCAAATGCGGCCGTGTCTCCTTCAATTTTTTGTCGAAGCTGTCTAATAACTCACTGTAGTATTGTCCAGTGATCGTTCTTCTTTTTTCTAAAAAATCCATGAGGATGACGCCGTTCGTATCCCAAAAAATCGTCGCCATGACCTTTCCGGCCGATGGAACCATCTTCGCCGTCTTTGGAGCAGATTCACCGGGAGAAATCCATTGTTTTGATTATTGCTTAGTTTCTGGTGTGTAATGATGAATCCAGGTTTCATCAACGGTGACAACTCGACGCAAAAACTCCTTCGGATTTCACTTAAATTGCTCCAAACACTGCTTCGAAGTTAACAGCCGCATCCGCTTGTTGTCCACCGTTAGCAATCGCGGCACCCATGGCGCCGACAATTTTTTCATCGCCAACTTATCATGTAAAATATTAATTGCCGTTCCGGTCGACACACCTACGGCCTCTGCTACTTCACGCACTTTCGTTCGTCGATCAGCGAGAATCATGTCGTGGACTTTTTGAATGATTTCCTCGGTAATCACGTCTGCCGGGCGTCCTGGTCGCTCCTCATCAAAAACGGATGTTCGCCCACGTTTAAATTCGTTGAACCAATATCTAACTGTGTTCATAGATGGCGAAGTGTCCCCATAAACAGCATCCAACTTGGCTTTTATCTCCTCGCATTTTTTCCCATCCAAAAACAGAAAGCGAGTTACCGAAGGATACTGCTCTTTTTCCATCTTAGCTAAAATCACGAAACACGTCTTACTCAAATGGCTGTCAAATCCAAACTAACCTATCAATCAGTCTGCAATTTGTTATACCGTCGTTTGATAGATGGCAGCACACGATAATAACACCAACTTCCCTCAGGAACGCATTCTGTCGTCAAACACGGGTACTTACTGAACCGCCCTCGTATAACCAGTATAACACCCAAAAAGTGACACTTCAGTCCTTCCCCTTCTCTCTATGTCATCATTAGGAACTGAATTATTTTTAGTTACTTGTCGAATAACGGGAAGTAGTAATCAAAAAACCATTTTTGCGACTTTTAGAATAGACCTGCCTGTACAAGTTTTCTGTCTATTCATTTCAAGACAAACACGCTCCGTTAGTACAAGTATTGAAAATGTACTGCCACCAACGGATTGTTTGCTCAAAAACGAGTTTTACAAGAGAAAAGTTTTTTTCTTGAAACACTGTAGAATACTTCACCTACATAACGCTATGTGACGTAACAAACTAATTATTTGTAATCTCGTTGGTTGTTTGTGGTTATGTATATTTGTTTAATCATTAATGTAAGTTAGTTTCTAGTACACAAACTCTCTGACATGGTTACTTAATTCCGGAAGTTTCTTATAAACTGTTTAATTATAGGTTGAATTTAAATTAAGATAATCTCAGCATTCTCCCTTAAACTCTTTAACAATTTTGATTAAGAAATTAGAAAAATACACTACGGTGTTAATAATTAATAATTTTGAGAGTAGACGTTGACTTAAAAAATTGACTACGTTTGGCGTTTACGATCTTTATAAACAGCTGACGGACCAAACTAGATTATTATGATGACCTTGGCATAACAAAAGCGCAAATTCTTTGTTTTCTGAATAATATGATTATGATACACTGAAATTAATTGTTTGTTTCTTAGTTAACTATTATTGAACCTTAAAATCCACTAATCAGTGGTAAAAGTGGAGATATTGTAATATTACTTGAAAGTTTATAGATGCAGAGATTTTGATATGGTTAAGTTTATAGATGTAACAAGAGTACCTATGTGCTTAACAATTTAGAGTCTGCAATTATGATTATGGAAATTTGGTAGACAGCAAACTGTCCATTAGGGACAATAAATGATCCTATAATAATCTTCGTGCGTCTAAGTTTGCTTAGCAAACATTTACCGGTGGGTGACTTCACCATGTACAATATAAATTTCTTACTGTATTATTAACAAACTGGGAAAGAAGGTAAAGTGTTGTATTAAAAAAAAAACTAATTTCTCGAAAAACACGTAACTAAAACTATTATAAAACTTACCTTGCTTTTAAATTAATTCTTTTTTGATCTGAACCAACGTAATTTAAATTTCTTCTTGTAAACAATAACAAATGATAAAAACGCCAGTGTTTTAACAAAAGTATCTGTAACCCACGTGTATCAAAGTCGAGAAAGATATGATATGAATCTTCCTTGACACCTAAAGCCTTATATTCCGTTTACTTTTTGTTTTTGGACGCTTTAATATTTGTTTATTGTAAAGTTTATCTTCTGCATTTGTCCCATAAGTATTGTAGCAGAAGAAAAAAAGAACTGTTCCCAAAGGAAAAATATTATATCAGAAAATATTACCTACCAACGTCATAAATGTAAATGTCAAGTTTAGGTATCGAGTTCTTGAGGTAAATATTTGAAGAAAATAGTTACTGCAAAGAAATATAGAAAATAGAAATTGCCTTTTGCGGCTTTTGTATTAATACCTTGTGTGATAAATCAATAAACATATACGAAACTTTGACAAGGAACAAGTTTCTAAATACTTTTTATATTTATTTAGAAGATCTATACATAAATAGACTTCACTAATTATAGTCATAATTAATTTAAGTAAAAATATTTTTTATTCTTATCTTATCTGAAAAATTGTTTACAATTTAAACATTAGAATCTGGTTACAGATTTGTAAAATTATTATTTTTTGTTTAACTTAACTATAATTAAAATTGGATTAATCTGAACCTTCCTATAACTAATTACAGTTAATTAGCTAATAATAGATTAAAATAATTAATTAGTTTGCTCCTAGCTGCTTCAAATTATTATAGGTTTTGTCTGCATTGTATTTACCTTTTTAGTGAATTTTATTTAACATTATACTCTGTACCTTTATTAAGTTAAGTAATACGGGAAGTTGAATGGTGGTGAATTACTGGGTAAAATTCTTATAGTAATTACATCCACAGTTCCCAAGAAAGGATCTATTCAGAAACGCCTATTGAATTTAACCGTATTATCCCTTCAGCTTGATATGACAATCTTTGTACGACAGGTTGTAACGGGCCAGTGCTCAAAGGTATGCACAAGTCCCGTCCAGACCAATGGTAGATGTTAAATCCCGTAGCTCATGCCGCAGATGGGGTGGATTCTCAAATGAACTTACCTAATCTCACACAAAGAGAAGCTCACCGATTTCCAAAACTCTTATTAAACTAACAGATTGTCGTAAAAGAGGGCGCCAGCAGTCGTACATCGAAGGGTTTTGATGGTCGGTCACGCGACTACTCGTGAATCCGACACCCTGTATATAGGCCTCTTACGAAACCTCACCCTGTGTGTAACTTACCTCGTGGAAGCTGTATTAAAACTCGCTCTGACGTTT
>VTPC01004628.1:0-17060 GCA_011009095.1 Ignelater luminosus
TCTCATATGAACAGGTCCCAGTGTACGCCGGTTTAAACATTGCTTAAAGTATATTTCACCGTTAATTGTTCTTTTGGTAAAGATTGGTGCGCTTTGTTCCCAACTTGACAGTTAGCCGGCCAAATCAATATTTTCTCGCCAAATTTCGTAAAGGCAAATGTCTTTTGGGATTCCTCAAGATCACAACCAGGTGCTATTGAATAACACTGTAGGCCTGGTAGCGTAGCCAAGTCCATTTTTACGTACGCCTCGTCATACATAACGACACACACTCTCTTCTCTGCAAATTTTTGTTCGCAGAGCTTTCTCAACAGTGTAATATCTTTAGAGTTTTGTTTTGCAGATCTTTTGGGTGCTTTTTTCTTTTTAAATGTTTGAATGTTGTTCAGCTTTTTAATTTTTTCGACTTACATGTAAAGCACCTGTTTTTTGCAATATCCCAGATGGACATTGAAGGATGGCGATAAATGATGTGAACGAACCCGTTTTTCTAAATGCTTATCCATTAAACCTTTAGGACGACCAGTTCTAGGTTTATTTTGCATACTCCTACCTTTTTTTAACCTCAAAACTGCTCTTCAAACGGTGTAGTAATTCTTGTTGCACTTCCGAGCCAACTGTTTTAGACTTACGTTAAAATTCACAGACCACTTGGCCATTATTTCGCAGCGAATCTTTTCATTTGGTTTCATTTTTACAATTGTTCGCAATGGCAGCTACATACCAATAATCATAAGTACTTGACAACAATTACTTAGAAACAAAAAATAATCAACGCAAACCGAGATTATTTTCAAATGTTTTGTACACTTTCTGAATGATTCATAGTTTGCAAAACTTGTGTTACCAGTCCTTATACATTCTCATGGAGTTAGGGACAGCGATATCTACAAGAAAAAAGTCTTCTTCCACAGATTGTCAACCAAGACAATATCAGGCCTATTTGCTAGAGTCGTCCTGTCCGTCAGGCTCGTCCTATACCAGGGGCCGCAACCTTTTCTGGATAAACGAGCCATTTTATCCCAAATATTTAACCCAAGATTTACAAAGAGCCGCAATGGATAGAGAATGGACAATATTTTAATGCAATATGGACAAAGAGAAATAAAAATTTAATATAAAAACAAATACAAAACAAAACTTCAAGCAAATAGAGAAAAACGAATTAATGGAACTTTTGACACTGCCCAGAGTTGTTTCATGTTCGGTAAGTAGTTAAAAGTCTTCAATTTTAAACAAGTTTCGAGGCTTACATCATTAAGCTGACTTCTTAGCTTGCTTTTAATAGCATTCATCTTGAAGAACGTCTGCTCACAATAATAAGTGGACCTAAAAATTGTTAAAATTCCAAATTGAGATAATAATAATAATAATCCGGAAGACTATTCAATGTTTTTAAAATTAATTGGCTCCCCTTTTGACAGTTAAAAAGTTCCTCTTTTCAGTTTATCTAGTTTCACTTGTAAAAGCGTATATTTTGAAGACCATAAATCTTTGCTTTTTAAGTCTATGAACTATAGTTCAAACTGAGCTCTGTTAACTATTGGAAATTGCAAAAAATTTATTCGACTGATGTCCGCCACAAGTGGTTTTGTCAAGGACAAAAGAGTGAACTTTTCATCTTTAAAATGATCAGTAAATAAATCGTTCATTTTTGCAATTGCTGCCAAAAAGAACTTACTATCGATGACATTTCCTGTAGTTTCCAGATGTTTTCTTAAAGTTTCCACTTTTGAATTCTTCCGCAAACAATAGTAATTGTTGTTCCAAGGCAAAGACGGTTTCTTGTAGTATTACCTCTACCTTCTAATTGAGGTAGTTTAAATGTGATGTCATATCAACGGCAAAGTAAAATTTCTGTAACCATTCTTCATCACTTAACTCTTGATATTCGTGTTCATTTTGACTTAAAAAGGTCTTAATATTTTCAAAGCATGAAGCGAACATTTGAAAACTGTCCCTATGGATAACCAACAAAGTTCATTGTGCAAAAGAAGCTCGGAATATTGACTGTTCACTTCTTCGAGAAGAACACAAAACTGTCAATGATTGATGTCATCTTTATAACTTCGATGGGAAATGTCTGCGTGCATAATACAATGAAACGTAAAAACATCGTGTTCCACATTTTGTTTGAAGAGGGTAACAAAGCCTTTAGGCTTACCCGTCATACTGGGTACTCCATCTATAGCAATAGATACCAATTTCGTAACAGTCACAAATCCCAAAATTGCTGCAGAGATATCTTCACCTCGAGCTTGTCCTTTAAGTGGCAGCAAAGCCAGTAATCGGAAACATACCGTCCAAGAAGGGTAACTTGTGCGACACATCACACGACTCGTCACATGCCAAAGAAAATACAGATGCCGATTTTAAATCATTCATCTGTTGATCTCTCGCATTCTTGCCCATCTTAATTGTTCTGTCTCGAACAGTTCTTGCGGATAAAGGAGTGTCTTTAATTTTTTTTAATATCTTCTTTATTTTCGAAGTCAGAGTAGAGATGTTCTGCCATACTTAAAACGCACTTTTTTACGTATTCTCCATCCGTGAAAGGTTTTCCATACTTTGCAAATGCAATCTTATGAGAAACAGCAAAACTTGCGCGGCCACATTATTTGAAGATTACATCCAGCTGCTTTTTGCTTTTGTGATTGTGCTATTGCTGACCGGACAGCGCAAACTGTATCTACAACACCGAACTCGGTTGGAAATAATAAAATAAAAAAGAAATATTTTAATAAGTAAATAAAGGGGGGGGAAATAGAATAATATTCACGAATGTGTTATCAAATGGTAGGTATATTAAGAAATGAAAACGTGAATAGGTCTATCATTCCAGAAAGGGCCGCAACCGCATGGTCAAAGAGCCGCATGTGGCTCGCGAGCCGCGGGTTGCCGACCCTTGTGCTATACCAATACAATCGATATCGATCTCACTCAGTGTAACGGTAATAAAAAGTCTTATATTGGACAAGATAGAGAGACTGGGCGTACAATTCTACCTACACAGTTATCCCATCATGATTAACAGAGGTAACTATTTGGAATTACTGCATTGTAGAGCACAGGAAGAACAATTCTACTTTTAAAGGAACATCGTCCGATATTCAAAATGAATTAATAGAAACAGTGAAATGTGTTTTAGACAATGAACTAGAGGAAAATTTATTTGTGTCTGTACAAGCTGACAAAACACTGGATGTTTCTTGCAAGTTCCAAATGAACTTAATAGTACGTTACTGTGTATAAGACCGGGCAGGGGAGATATTTATAGGATTTTACGACGTTTCCAAAAACAAAACTGCAAAAGGCGTTTCTAATGTTATTATAAATGTTCCAACAGAATGGAATGTTATAATCAAAATAGTTAGTCAGCCATAGGACGGTGCAGCTGTTATGGCTGGTCATCAAGGTGGTGTTCAATATTTTGTAAAACAAGTATGTCCAAACTCGCTTTTCATTTATTGCTATGCAGTTAAAATACAGTTAAATCTCGTCTTGCTCCAT
Source organism: Ignelater luminosus (assembly GCA_011009095.1). Classification (NCBI taxonomy): domain Eukaryota; kingdom Metazoa; phylum Arthropoda; class Insecta; order Coleoptera; family Elateridae; genus Ignelater; species Ignelater luminosus. Next base: position 3,511 of record VTPC01004628.1, read on the forward strand.
GGATCTAAAACCATAAAAGAAGTTCGCTTGTTTATTTGCGACTTGACGTCTTTTAATACTTTTCTTAGCAAATCGTCTAAGCGAACAGCACTTTTAACCGAAAAAGGATTTAAATTACCTCAAGCATATACAATTCGTTGGAATTTTCATTTTAGAGCTGTTTCAACAATCAAAACATACTTCTCAGAATTGGATGTAGTATTTGAGAGTATTATTGAAGATGAAAATTCCAAATGGGATCTGAAGATGATAAAACATTTATTTTGTTTCATTATACAGCAAAATCTTTACATTTGTGAACCATTTATTTATTATTTTGCAATCAAAAACTCTGTCGAATATTTCTACCTGCCAAAAAGAAATAGCTGTAGTTATCAAAAATTTAAAAAGTCTTCAAAAAGCAACAAGCATTCAATTGAATCCTAGACTACTTTATAACGAATCTGATAACTCTGCCCTAAGAAGACTTACATATGAAATACTGAATTCACAGACTGTACAGTTAGAAACAAGATTTAATGATTTCCCATAGTTGCAATTTGTAGACCTCCTCATTGAAAATCTTTTTCAAAGTTATACAAAAAAATTCCCTACGGTAAAGATGCAGCAGTTGCAAAAAACGTATCTGTTTTTTTAACTGAGAACAGTTAGAAATTAAATAAATGTAACAAAACTCCTACGTTTAACTTTAACGTTACCTGTTACCACAGCTAGCAGTAAAAGAAGCATGAGTACCCTTAAGCGAATTAAAACCTATCTGAGAAACACAATGTCAAATGATACATTGTCTAATTTAGGCACGTTAACAGTGGAAAAACATTTATTGGCCAACTTATCAAGTGAACACGACTTATACAACGAGTTATTGACGTTTTTGCTAATAAGAAAACTCGGAAAATAAATTTCTTCTAAAAAAAAACTTAAAAAAAGAACACCAATTGCTCATTTTATAAAACCTACTTAAAGTCTAATACCAATTCTTATATTGATGTACATAATTACATGTATCTATCTTTTCTAGTTCAACTTAAATTAATATATGAGATTTAACAAATTATGCTTCTTTTTATTTTATCCATCATAGTATCAGTCTCCCCAGAAAAATTTTCAAGCTTCGCCACTGGGGCAACTATCATCTACCACACTTGGATCCTTGGCAATATGTTTTAAATAATTCCTAATTGCAACAACCTGGTCTTGAATGGCACACATAAAATCCTCGGCTTCAGGAATAAGCTCTCCATGGGTCGACGAGGTGATATCGGCATTATCGCTGCTGAGTTTATAGGGATGCTTTTCGTGTAAACCCTATTTTTTTTACCTATCGATTTGTGAGGTTACAAGAAAAGGGGAGACTTCTGCCTTCTCAATCAAGTGCTTCTTAAAATTCGAAGTCATTTTATCCCTAAGAAATTTTATATCGATAAGTCCCCTTCCACCCTGAGCTCCCTGAGGAGAGGGTCATCCGCTCAATAGCTGCTTTGGAGTGGTGGGCTTTACGTTTTTTAGTAATCGAATAATGCTGTATAAAGATTTCGCTGCTTGCACACAGCTTGTTCTAAGATTACCGAGTCTATCAAAAATTTGCTCTTTGCATTCTTAAGAATTCCTGGTGCAACCTTTCTGCTCTGGAGCTATGATTGCATTATCTTTAAAATGTTGATAAATCTTATTTGCTAAAAAAGATGTAAGGATCAATAAAAATATTTCCAAATAGGAAATACATAAAAGTTGTTAAAATTTGTTCTCGATTTATAGTGGGGATTATATGTATCATAGATAAAGGACAGAGATCCATAAGATCCATTTTGTGCAAGCATTGACTAACATACCGCCAGACGATCGCTTCGTCCTTGTTTAGACTCATCAGTAGAGGATAATAAAAATCAATGCTTTGAAGCGGGCAAGCATTGACTTTGAGTATCCTCTACTAATGAGTTCAAACAAGAACGAAACAATCGTCTAGGGGGTATGTTAGTTTGCACGAATTTGTATTTGTGGGAGACAATATATAAAAATTAGTAAACCGTAGGAAGACAGGCAATAAGCAGGCAATGATTCCTTGTACAACTATCTTTAGGAGGTAGATATGTAATCCCTTTAGTAAGAAATTTAGGAACACAAAACCGTTCGCTGAGGAATTGGTTAAAATGTTTCGCATAAAAAACGTGCGTGCAGTTTAGGCGCTTATACCAAAAATTCTGATGCTGATGACGGTAGTCAGTTCAGGCAAAAATACTTCACCGTTCTCCATATTTGGCAATATCTCTATTCTCTCTTGTTCAAGCTGGATCCAGTTGGCAGATTGATTGTGCTGTAGAGGCACCGATCATAAATCAGACCAAAAGTTCCGTTGCCTACTGTATTATTCGGCTTTTGAAAACTACAAGTATTTTCTCGCTTCTATTAAACAACTTATTGTTGGATTTTTGCTTGTTCGATGTACGATATTGTCGGACCTTTTTTGCTATGGCAGCTTGTTTTGGCTCAAGAGTGTGTATGACATGTTGCGTAGTTTGGTTGGGAGAGTCGCGACCAGCATGCACTACATTTTTACTCCTTATACCATTTAGGCTATTCAACAATTTCTTTCCTTTTTGGCCAATATGGAAAGCAGTCAGTTGACCAATTTCCTTTTTCAATCTATCAACCTCCTTGGTTAGCCTCCTTTCCTATGGCATTATTTGGCCTTTCCCTTAGCTAACATCAATTACACTGTGTACATGTTCAAAGTTATCATCTGCTGACAATTAGTGGGGAAGAATTCTGGTGTCAAGAAGTTTTAACACAACAGCAAATTTCTTAGAGTTATTCTAATTTCAAACGCTGATCTAACTCCAGCCAATTGAGCATCAGGATTATGGGTAGTGACAGACACTAGTGGAAGTGTCGATCGGTGATCTCCTGGAATACAGGATTAGATTTGGTTTTAGAGATTGTATTTCAGGGTTACTATCACCAGGTACACTCGCATGAAGAGCTTCCATCATTTTTCTTTTCAGCTCATCCAACTGCAATTGGGAATGCAGTTTTTATTTATGATTACGTTCTTTTGGTCAATAAACTTTTGCTCAGATACACTTGTGTAGGCAGGAAATTGACTTAAGCACAATTCTTTTAAATGTGTTCTTAAAATTGGAATGACTTCTAGATTGGTTATGGTGTAGTAGCATTGCATGGCATGCAGGTTCATTTTATTGGTCCATGCCATGCGCTGCCTTGTTTTCCCAGCTTTGGTGGTTGTTAGTTCAGTTCGTTGCCTTCCAGTACCCGGAAGGATACCCCTAGCATCTTCTTCCGAGTCGGACTGAGCGGGTTCCGAACGGGAGCAGTTCGCAGAATCGAGCCATCTCGATTATTTCTTTTGGTGTTTGGAGCAAGTGATTCCACACTGAAAGGACTGCTAATCCCAACAGTGGTAGGTTTGTAGGTTGTACTTCGCCGGCTATACCGGCTACTACTGCCTTTATTTTGATTTTAAGTGCATTTTTTGTCTGCAACGTACTGTAATATGTGACCATTGACTGGGCTAGCTGAGGGTGCCAGATACTTTGTATCTAGATAATACCCATAACTGATTCTAACCTCCGAAAGCGACAGTACAATCAATTTTGACTCGTTGTCACTTGCTGTGCTTTAAAGGGGTGAGCACACTAGATAATGTAGCGTTATTTTATCTTAAGAAAATAATTTGTCATCTATTACTTTGTTATTATTTTAGTTCTTAATTTTTGCGCCACGCCCTACATGAAAATCGTTTATTTCAGCATCAGCAAAATTTGTTTTATGGATGGCCTGACTGTTTTTTTTTTTAAACTTTGACATGTCTTTGTGAGTTCATTATATTTTGGACCCATTATTGTCTAAGCTATTTTATTTCTTTTTTTCATGATCTATCTACTATTTAAATTAATGCTGGTAGTTTATTAACATCCTGTATATCCTAAAGTGCACCGTTTTCAAGATAATACAAGCTACCAAAGTTTCATTCAAGATTTCCTGTTTTTTCTGATATCTCCAGAACATAGTCAGCGTATTTAAATAATTTTTTTATATGAAATTGCTCTTATTATAAGGCGTCTACAATTATTCTAAATAATATGTGTTGATTATTGCCCTCGGGGACAGAGAAAGGTTTATGCAGTAATTTTTATTTAAGACACGTAGAGATTTGACTCCTAAAAAAAATCACGGAGATAATTTCATTAAAAAGGTGCAAACTTTTTTCTTGAAACAGTCCTCTATTGACCAATAAGGTTTGGCCGTGAAAAGAAACAAATTAATAACAACAAAAAATTTATTTTAGAAAAACACAGGGAGATTGTGTAACGAATTTGAATAGCAATTACGTATGCAATTTCTTTAACAAAAAACTGATAGATTTACAACTGATTATTCATGCAAAAAAGTCTACGACTATTTGTACGTTTCGGTCAAACAGTCAGTTTGCGAAATAAATTTCATTATTTATAATTTACCATAACTAAAAATTACAAATATTGAAACTATATTATATTACTCTAATACACTTACGTTATCTTCGTGTTCATGTTTGATTGATTTTGCTGGTAACATTATGCAATTTAAAATTATATGTCTGCTCAATATAATAGCATACTTCCTGCTGTAAATTCTAACCGTAAGTAAGCGAAAATGTTTTATTACGTTGCACAAATCAAACACAATCATTATCGATATGTATGTCTGATTGTAAAATCTAAAAGAAAACGCAAAACCATTTAATTTAATTATTGCGGCCTTTTTATTCGCTATTTATTTGAATAAAAATTGCGATCTCATTTTGGTCAGTTGTGAATTAAACGTTTCGACGGCGTTCTAGATTCCATACTAATAAATAATTTGCTGCTTTACTATTAGTGCGTATAATTAGGAAATCAGAATATTGCATTTTTTTTCTACGTGGATAATAGAAACATTCTATTTTCTTATTGTTAAAGAGATTCTCACAGATAAATCAATCTTTTTCAGGTTTTCTCTTGAATCTTTTCTCTTTTCATTATGTAGGTATCAAACAGAAGGATTTATGATTATTAGATTATTTTTATTGAGGTTATAATCAAATAATAATTATTCAATATTCCTATCGGGCATCATTTGATAGTAATGGCAGTAAATTTGAGTATCGATTGAGTAATATAGCAGTGAAACATTTATGGTCACGATTTTACAACTATTGAATTATAGAGTATCATTACTAAAATGTATTTCATACTATTATTACTATCAAATCACCTGTTGTATCAAATTATTAGGTGTGGCATTAATTACTTTTCAAAGCGATGCATTATGTTCCTATTTTGGACACATATGATTTTTCTGGTTAAACATAAAAAATTGGATTAAAGAAAAAATGACCACATTATGAATTATTTAATTTCCTAGTATATTATATTTTCACCGAACGCTATTTCCGGAAAAGTAAAAAAATTCTAACAAGCTGTTTTGCGGCTTGCCTTTCATTGTCTTTATAGGGCGATAACCGATTCAGTTTCTCGTACTACGAAAGGAGTAGTATATAGATTTTAATTGGAAATGCGTTTATATGTAACTATCGATCGACATCTGATTGATTAGAGAGGAATAAATAAATATTCTCATGTAGGAAGACATTAGTAAAAACCATATTAGGTGGTTTCTGAACTTAAAAGATAATTTGTATCATATGTTTCCTTCATTTTAATTCCTTGTTGGAAGATCTAATTAACGTTAATTATTTATTTTATTATCGCTAAAGAGTAACTGTATAAATTTTATAATAAAAGCTAATAATGAATTATACTCAATTATATTTTATGGAGAAACCTTATGTTAGTTGAGAATATTTCTAATTATTGCCAGTAATCATTTTTATTTGCATACCTAATCGTTCGTTTACATTTTTTATATTGTTCGGGTAATTAAAATAATAAATAAACTTAATAATGTACATGCCTAATATAAACGGTAATTAATCAACGTAATGCATATTAAAGTGCTTTTATTCTGATTGAGATCGACATTTAGTAATTAGAGTCAACATACACTTGTAACGCAATTTAATGACCTTTTTTTCTATACTTTCCTAATTGGAACACTAATATTTCAAGAAATATTAACTTCAAGTTTTTTAATTAAGTACAGTGTTATTGATTTTAACCTAGAGAAGATGTAGCAATATCTAACTATTGTGTTTTTTATATTTTCAAATTTATATTATGTAATTTTCCTTCATCTAGAGGTAGGGATGCCAATGTCTTTGTAGTAAAGAAAAAAACAAATTCAAGAGTGCTAGGTAAGGTAACACTAGTACTTATCAAATTATTTTAATGTAAAACGTGACAGTTACAACTGCAAAAAAGGAAACCTTTTTATACTTCTTGAAATTAAAAGAGAACTAATTAGAAACAAGCCGAAAATTAAATGATCAGCAAAGTTATTAACTTGTAGAACATGCAACCAAGTGCAGCAATATTTTTGGTAATTAGTAAAGATTGGATTTTTATGAAATTTCATATTACCCAATAATGAATTGTCGTGAAACTTCTTTTTTCGTTTTGTGGGGCGTTTATGTCATTAAAGCATTAGAACAAATCCATATTTCATCATATTTAACAATTTTTTTCAAATTCGCTTAAAAGGGCATTTTTAAATGCAAATCTCTATACCCGAGAACGTTTGTATAAATTTTATAAAAAGAACACTAAAAGCTTTCCAATTTTAAGAAGTTTAATTGTTTGACTAGGTATACAATCTCTGTCTAACGTTTCTTTCCTATTTTGAGAAAAATATCTTATCTGCATATTTTGCATATTTTTTATTCATACTTTAGCAACATCTTGCATATCTCAGGTCATATCTTGGTCATATCTTTTACATCATCATCATCAAGCTACCGAGAAAAAGAGAACCATGTCCGGGAAGAGAGAAAAGGGAAAAATAGCACAGAAACCCCAGCGTCAGAGTGTATAAGCTACAACAAACAAACTTTAGGGAAAGGTACCCCAACAGATTAGATGTGGAATTGGGAAAAACCAACTGGAAAAAGAAGAATTATCTGGAAAAACTGTGGAAAATCTATAAAGACGCCATCTGCAGAGTAGGAGAAGAAATATGTGGGTCACCATTAATAACAATACTAAGCAGACAGGGTGGTAGAATAAGAATATTAAGAGGGAAATATACTAGAGAAAGAAATTAGACGGAGGGCATATATGGGCAATAACATTCACGATAACTATAAAAAATATAAAGAACACAGAAGAATAGTAAAAGAGCTGGTTAAATAAACAAAATGGGAAGAATTTGGATAACAAATGGAACAAGACGGAAGAGGAAACGCTAAATTACTCCACAGAACCTTAAAGGGTTATTAGGCTAAAGAAAAAAATGCGAACTACAATATATAGAAGACGAGAAAGGTAACTTACTGACAACAAATTACTAGATAACTAAGAGATGGCAAAAATACTTCGCATAAATATTGAATGTCGAGAAAAATTACAATGGCAGACCTGCCAGGCTACAAACAATTGTAAATATATAGAATATGAAAGGCAAAATGCAACAGAGGATGAACTTGCGTAAGCTACACGAAAACTTAAAAACGGAAAGGCGGCTGGAAGTGATAATATTAAAGCTGCCATCATGCCCACATTTAAGAAAGGTGACTCCAAGAAATGTCATAACTACCGCGGTATTTCGATATTGAGTGTGGCGAGTAAACTTTACGAAATAATCTTGGAAAGAAAGCTGCGAGAAAAAAATTGAAACTACACTGGGTGAAAATCAATGCAGCTTCAAACCGCGGAGAGGAACGACGGACTTGATATTTGCAGTAAGGCAACAGGCAGAGAGGGTTGAAAATAGTGATGATAACCTGTTTATGTGCTTTATAGACTTGGTAAAAGCATTTGATAACGTTTCTAGAGAGGAAATAAAAAAAATCCTGGAAAAGAGAGGAGTGAAAAATATGCTGATACAAGCAATCAAAAGTATATAAAATTGCACCAGGAACATAATTAGGACAAACCAAGTGTCCGACGAGTTTATCACTGCTGCTAGAGCCAAGCAAGGTGGAGTATTAAGTCCCCTATTGTTCATCATTCTAATGGATGAGTTCAGACCCAATCTGAAAAAATGAGAGTTGGAGCCAGAAAGCTTAGACAGGTCTATGTCTCTGACGTTCTCTATGCAAACGATCTAGTGATAGTTGCGGACTCGAAAGCGAACCTGCAGAGCAATATTAACATCTGAAATACTAGCTTCAACAAATTTCAGTTAAAAATCAATGAAAAAGAAACGGAGATTTTAGTTATTGACAAGGATAAGACCCAGACAAATTGTTGCGTGCAATTACAGATTTAGAGACCCTTTTGGTACACGCAACATAATATTAACAGATATGCCAACTTTGAACTAGCTCTTAATGGTCGGAAACAAGTCGTGGGCGATGAGGGCCTAGTGCCGGCGGTAGGTGGTAGTGCAGGTACTAGAATCTAAAAAAAATTCGGGTTCGAAAAGGCGCCAGCCGCAGAAGAATATCGTTGACCTAATTTCGACGAGGAGATTCTGCAGCTGATCTCCGTATCTAGGTCACTATACGAAAAGCTTTTCAGGTTTGAACGACAGGTTGGAACATTACACAAACAAAAAGAAACGAGATTGTACTAATTACTATGAAGATACTTACGTTCCCAGTAAGGAATTAAACTAACGTTGTGTATGTATGTGAAGGTCGTCGTCTACTGGCTCCAAAACAGCTGATCTCTGAAACAATCTATTCATATGCCACTTGCAAAAGAAAAGTCATAAGATAAATTAACAAAATCTATTAGTATACTCATAAATTAGAACAAACAAACAGAATACAACAGCGGTCTCGAGTTACACTGTATAAAAAAAATTATTCAACATAAACATATACAAAAAAAATAAAATGAGCAAATCTACAAAACAAACCGATAAACAATAAACATTGGCCGCAATAATTATTTAACATACACGAACTAACGTGCAGGCGTCACACAGAGAGCGCTTGACATCAATAATGCATAAACAAGACATTAATAACACAGAACATTCGTGGATATTAAATAGCGATTGCCAAAAAATAACGAGATCGTCACCTCCAGATGTTTTCTTAACTAGCTTTGGATCCAGTTAATTTTTAAATAAACTTTTAAGAAAGACAAAATTCGCAAAGTTGTTAATATCAAAGGTTACGTCTAATGGACCTCTCAAGTATAAATTAATAAAACAGATATTAAAATGGTAATTTTTGATTATTTAATCTGTATGTTATTAACCTGCCAAAAATGATAGAATGCAACTATTTAACGTTTAGGTTAATAATCTAACAAATAGGCTTTAACTAGGTAATATACTATTACAAAGCCTTTCACTGATGTCAAATGACGTTACAACAACGTAATTTTTAATTTATTTTTAACCAAAGCAAACTGGTGACGAGTTGGAGAAAATTCACATTGGCAAACAACCAAGTTCACGGTTGCGAGACGATATGTGCCAACGTCAGCTCCTTCACAAAATACAGATTTAATGGTAAAATTATTTACCGTGATGCAGGAACTAATCCAAAAGGTATCCAAGTTTGTGGCACAATTCATAACCACTTCACTTCACACTGGTTTACGCAAAGCTCTTTATAAACTAACACAGGACATTTCTAGTAACAAAGCGACGGCTTCACGTACATACCAGAACTGTAAGTAAATATATTTGACGGCGGTGTACTCTTTCTCGCCTTTTAAGTGCAAAGCAGCACAATTTCTCGCAGAAGACTTGACGGAAGTGTATAAACACAGAGAACGCTGTAGCAACACAGGTTTTCTTCTGAATTTGCGGGAAACGATTTGAAAGCCGGAAAAATATAACTATTAAGAGTGAGAATAGTTTAGTTAATCCGTCGATAAGACGAAAGTTCATTCAACCAACTAACACGGAACCGACACCTCTGGTAAATCCAGGGATTGTCAGGATATTTATTTGGCGAAGACAGAATTAATTCACTCAGGATACATATACGGAACCTAAGCAGATGCTTCTCAAACACTTGAAGAGATCCTGGGACTCGTAAATTCCTTAAGTCTAAATTACTCACACAAGAAAAATGCGGGGTGCACGTGTCTTACTCGGCAACACTTAGCAAAGCTTTCCCTAAAGCTTCGGTTTGGAGTGACAACTCTCTAACTCCCAAGGGGTTGGTCAAGCATCTCATTGGTCTTCCAGAACTCGCGATGTAAGAAGCACCAATGAAGACAGCGGGAGGATGGAGTGAAATCGGTTAGAAGTCTTGGGCATTACCCTGGTGGCTATCTGACCAGATACGATAATAAGTCTTGCTCTGAACTAGGCTAGGTGACAGTTTTATGATTCAAACGAACATCAAACCTTAAGAGAATAAATCTTTAAGAGAGAAATTGTTTCGAGATGTTTTATTTGAATTTATAAAATTCAAAACTAGAGGGAGTTATATTATTTGCAACGCTTTTATGCATTGCATATAATAAGGAAAGAAAACATTTTCTTATAGAATTCCTAGTAGAACTAATTTAACAAAGCCCTAAATCTAACAACATAAAAGATGCTAACGTGAAGTTTCTATTTTATAGGAGAGAAAAAATAAAATGTAATGTTCAAGGAATAACATATGTACACACGGAAGGGAAGGTTTTATTTTAACATCACTGGTCAATAAATTCGAGAAATGTATTTAAAGAATGCGTCTATACTTACAGCTGCGAATATTTGCAACGTATAACGATCACATCATGTGTGGATGCGTAAATTTGCAAATTTGCCTAACAAAATGTCTGTATAAACGGAAAAAACATAAAGTAGGTAGACAATTCTAAATACCTTGGATCAGTTGTGAACTTCAGTGGAGAAATGGAAGCAGATATTTAAGTTGTGAAACTGGTGTGAAACATGGACACTAAGTGATAAGGACAAAAGTAGACTGCAAGCATGTGATAGGCATCTTCTAAGAGCGGCGGTGAATGTGAGCAGGCGGAACCATATCAGCAACGAGAGTATACGCAAACAGTGTTCTGTGAATCTTATGCTAAAGAATATTGAAAATAGGCCATTGCAATGGTTTGGGCATCTAGTTAGAATAGATGAACGGAGAATGGTTAAGCAGATTTGGTAGGCAGAGGAAAAAACCGAAAGAGGGAGCGAGGGAGGCCAAGAAAAACGTGGAATGATAGAACTGACAACACGTTACGACTGGAGGTAGGCCAAGAGAATGGCTGAAAACAGACGGCTTTGGAAGCGACTCAACTCCATCCTCCTCTACACCGAATAGTAGACGAGGAAGGACTATGTATATATGTACTTTAGCATAACATGTTGCATATTTCATGTCATATTTTAAATACACCCGTGTAAGAAACTTGTATAAGGTAGTTGTTCTATTGGTTGTCGATCAGTAACGTGCTTCACCTACATGTTGCACAATTTAATACATTGTTAATGGTATACCAGGATTTCTGAGCATTAATGAACCCACTGCAGCATAATAATATGTTTTAGACGGCCCAAATACACATAGATCTAACGGCTGCATTTTATTACTACTATGAGGTGGTAGGCTTAATATAGTAACAACATTTTCTCGTGCCATATTTACAATATGTTTTCTTTAGAACTTCTTGTATGTCTAATAAAATGCTAAAGTACCTCCAAGAACAACTGGGTGGTCATCCATCCACTAAGCTTAGCTAATCCTAAAGTTCCAGGAGAGGCACGGCTAGCATATGATATTTAAAATACTTTTTTGGAAAAATCATTGCGTAGGGAAGATGAGCCTGAAAAGATAAAAGGACGTTTTGAGATAAACGAATACCTTACAGTTAATAGGTATAGGTAGATATAGCTAATTTATCAACAGCAGAAATAATGGCGCAGGTCGTCACCAATACTCCTCTCTCCCCACTTGTGTAATGGTTTACTTGCTAAACACCTCTTGTAGCCCTTATTTTTGTCGGTTTCTAAACCGTTGTTGTATTGGTTTTGTCAAGGTTACATATTTTTGACGCATCAATCAGTTTTTGGTGTTTTTCTACCACTCCTTTCAAATTATTCAAACAGATTTGGATGTTTATTAAACGCCATGAGCTTACTTAAACTATATGCCTCAGACTAACGAATTCTAAGATTAGGGTGGCGTCTTAAAAAGTATCTGAGCCAGTCAACGCCAGCTTTTTCATTTTTTATCTACAATGTTGGAAGTGAACAAGCATTACAACTTGCAAAGTCATATGCCAGTTTTCGCACAGCTTGCATAGATAGACTATAAGCCATCTTACTGTACGTTTTTAAATATTCAGCTAACATTCTTTCCAACTTATGAGAAAGTACTTGTCTAACAGAGTAATTTGATTCGATACTAACATCCGTATCATCTTGGTTTTCTTTGTTTTTCTTGACATATCTTGCCAATATTTGGTGTTTAAGTCCGTACATATCTACAGTATTCCTTAAAGAATAACCTTTCTCCAAGACTAAATTCACTGCTCTGACCATAGCCTCCTTTGTTATCCTAACTTTCCTCGGTTTTGTTTTTCGAACAATGGCTAACTAAAATTGAGGCGAATTTACTTTGAAATTTAGGTAGCGGTGCACAGTGAGACATGTCTCAGTGCGTACCACTGTGTAGTGGATCAAAATAAAAACATTTTATAATCCTGATTACTTTCCTGATGCAAACAAGATTATCTTCCTTATAGCCTTGATATTCACGTTTTGACATAAAAAAGGAAACAGTTGTAAAGTTTCTATTTCGTGCCAATAGTAATTTTTAAATTATTAGTTCAATATAATTTTTATTGAAGGTGCCTCGTACATTTTAATATTTTTAAAGAATTTACTTTAAAATTTTCTTTGGCATATTTTTATCTTTATTTATACGATAGGCGTCTATTCATAGTAGTTCTGAGATAGTATTTTTACTATTTTATTCAAAGTAAAAATATATAATAAGCAAGGGGCGGTATCAAATAGTTGATGGTCCAGTAAAATTGTCCGTATACCTACCGCGATGCATTTAAAAACGTTCAGTTTATCGATATTACTTAGGTGGACGACTGAACACGTGCAATTCGCGTAAGATAGTGACGTATTCTCTGCAAATCACTTTCTTATTAAGGATTGCCTTACCTGTTTGTTGAATCGCAGACAAGTTAGGCTCGGATTGCACTAAACTATTTTAAAGATCGACAAGCAATAACTTATGCTGGATCATACGTCGACAAGCTAATTCTGGTTCTTGCATAGTTTTTGGATTGGAAAGTGAAGGAACATATTACTTTGCTTTTTGTTAGGATTTTTCGACAACCTTTCCATACATAAGAAGCTCTTTAGTACTTTTCATATTTTGCAGCACTAAAAAACGTGTCAGTGAGTAGTATACAAAATACAAGAAGATACCTTGACGTCAGAGCAACGTGACAGGTTGGAAATACTTTACGCGAGAAATTTGCTCAGATAGGCGAAAGTCGTGGGTTTACTAACGTGACTGAGCACGAAAT
>VTPC01004629.1:12559-39567 GCA_011009095.1 Ignelater luminosus
CTATATCGGACAATTACCAAAGTTAATATCAAATAGTTCTATAACACCTGTTTTTATCAATTTTATATACTGCCTAATACAAATATTTTGGCATAAAATTTAATTATTTGGCTTCATTTTACAATTCAATACAATTGACAACAGTCTCTGTCGAAAACTATGCTTTTTGCGGTTTTTCTAAAATCTTCAAGTACTGAAACGTTTTTTGTTACAACACGTTTTAATCTTTAGCAACCAAACAAAGATGTGAACTAACTTACCCTATGACCGTGGCTGAACTCGAAGTCAAAGATGGGATGGGCCATGAAAAAGCTCATACCTTGTTCTTGCTTTTTTAAATGAAAGAAATCTTATTGTCGGACCATATACATAAGTCAAAACTCGAATAAAAATGTCTAATCCATAGGCACCACCCCTAGATTATAACAGTTGTGTTTCCTTATTGCCACAGATTTTGCTTTGTTTTTAACTGGAATTAAGAAATGTCAAGTCTAATTGATAAATAAACCAATAATAATTTATATACAAAATCTTGAAGTCAGTGCAACTAGTCAAAGCTACGAACCTAAGAAAACACCAAAGTGGGTACCACGATATAAGATATACAGAGATATATATATATCAATCTACGTGAACGGCTCCAATCCACTATTACTTCACTCTAAAGCGCAACGAGAAAATCTAAATAAATTATTGGAGTTTATAGAAAGAATTTAAACAAAATATTTTTATTGCAAAAATAAGGAAATTGAAAGTAAAATTATGAAATGTAATTTTACCATTTATACAGGAATATTGCAATATTTCTACCTACAGGTACATCAAGAAGTTGCGATCCATCCTCACCACGATCTCAATCAAAAAAGGTTTAAAAATTTTAACATTGCCTTAAAAAATGCGTTTAATGAACAACATTAACAAAGACGCTGTCTCATTAATTATTTAGTTAAGTAAGACTTTTGGCGATATACAAACAACTACGTCCTTTTAATTGTTCTCACCATCAAAATCTAAAATCATATCACACACCTTGGACGGTCGGTTGCGTTTACAGGCTTTGCAATCTGACTTTACTTTTAGTCCCGCGAAAAGTGCCAAATTTTTACTTTTAGCTTTACACATGCGATATTTATGTTGCCATAATAAAGAAGCAAAGAAATCCTATCATCATACCATATGATCCAATACTTGAAACTCTTCGCATTAAAATCTTCTGATACCACAGTTCACATGTCTACACTGACTAAGTTCTCGGAAAAACAATAAAATTCTGACGACCTCAGTTTGCCAACAGATTGTTATTATAATTTTTAAGGAAATTAGTATCTGTTTTTGCAAGAAACAAAAATTTTGTGTGTACGTCATCGAGTAGAAGAGAAAACTGCGTTTGAAATGAAAGTAAACCTGGTGTGCCTAAATTCACTGTCCGGGTTCAGATTACACAGGTAACTTCCGATACGAGTCTTGGTTGTTTAATTGCTTCATAAGATATATAGAGGAAGATGTCAGCCATAGTTTAACGATTCGTTCGTTTTTGTACACGATCACATGACGCGAATAAGCAGCCTCAAACACTCACCTTTTGAGTGGTCTGCATGGTAACGTGTCCGTTTACCTTTTGACGTAACTAAACTGCCAGAAATCGTATCGGAAGTTCCCTATTTACTTCGAACCCAGCTAGGGTTTTTATTTATACGTTTACTGTACTATTTTTATTACAAACACAACTTTCTCTTGTACTTGATAACGTGGGGTAAACTACGGTCGCCGCTTGGACTGCTATTTGCAACTATCGTGAGAGCAGCAAACAACCAAGTCAAAGATACCCTTGAAATTTTGAAAGATTGTTTTAGAGTAATCCTTAAATTATAAATTCAAACATTAAACTTTTAAATGTCACAATAATCTTGAGTATTGAATATTTCCATTCACCATTTTCACTCTTGATACCCTTACAAAAAGAAGATTCTAATATGAAAGTTACAACAAAGATGATAAGTTTAAGCTGCGAAATGAAGGTGTACCTAATGATTCTAAGATCATCTAAGACTACGTATACCTCTGGACAAACAAGATAAATACCATTATCAGTTTTAGTAGCCTAGTTGCAAGATTCTCCTTAATGATTACTTTTTTGGGGTTTACTATTTTTTAAAAAGTTCTCTCATCGATTGCTTGAGATACCATTTCTTTCTCTTCATTGCTGAATCTGCATATAGGATCTTTGCTAAGGATGCTCATTATAATGCGTGTGTTTCCTCAGGCTACCGTAGTGGATTATTGTGTTTGTCACTAGTCTGATTTGTAATCAGCTTAATCGCAGGATATTAGTAGTCAATGATTTCAAGAGAGATTTTAGCATTTAAAAATTATCTTACCGTTCTTGTTGTCTTAATTCTAGGAAACCTATTTCCAATCTTTGTTTAGCAAGTGTAGCAGTTTTCTGATTGTCCTGTCTTCCTCTGTGGCTCGGCATTCACGCAAATGGAACGTTAATGTGACTAGCTAGTATTATGAAGTTCTGTAGACAATCCCATGATATGTTTCTTTTGAGACAGTCTGACTGTCATATTGGTTAAACCGAGAATGTTACTGCCGTAATAGCTCCTCTTAAATTCTCCTAAAGACAGGAATCAAGAGTGTATATTCGTTATACATTTTTCTGGAGATGAACAAGCTAGTCTTCCTGCTTCACAGCAAACTTTGTTAAGCTTTTATCATTTCAGTTGATCTAGATGCCATGAACTAATCAAAGTTTTGCCTTTAAGGCATGATGTCAGTACTCATCTCTAGCAGCAACTGTGTTTTTGTTATTCTAGCATATCTAAGGGCAGGTTGGGTTTACCAGTTTTTATAGCGTTACTGTCTGTATACTTCTATCCTTGTCTTTACCTTAATGATCTGCATGTTTGTAGTTGATGTGCTTCTTATACAGATAAACATCTAGTTTTTGGTATGTTAACATCTGAGTTTGCTTTGGATCTATCTTATGACACATACGATCTATGGATCTTCTATTTTTTTCCCTCAATGGTCGTTTTATCGTTACAAGGAACATTTCCCCCTTGTTTATTTTATAGTTTTTTATGCAAAAAGTGTTCCACAGAATTTCACCTTAAAGATAAACTAGGAAAAAGTAAATTATGTCTGTATTAAAGTCATACAGATTAATTCAAAGAAACTACTAATCAAAACAATAGGATTACATTAAAATGTGAAAATTTATGTATTCTCAGAATTACAAAAATAGCTTTTCACCATTTTAAGAATAACGTCCAGTCTTAAAGGTCTTCTGATCTTGAATCTTAAATTACAACAATATTTTTTTACTCGTCAAGCTTGGCATTTAAACTGACAACCCCATTTATTAAAATTTTATCTATTTATATCTGGATTAAAACACGAATTTCTCTTATTCTCTATCTTTTTTTACATGGTCAGGATTGAGGTGAAATTCTGTGAATCACTCGTCATGTCAATTTCAGATAGACTTAGCATCTAGTGTGATATCTAACTATTTAACTTGTTGGCTGCTTTTCGAGGAAGCTTGCATTCCTAACCAATCTAACTAGTTTTCTCTGTCTAGCGAAGGGTGTTAGTATTGTTTTTCCTAAATCTTCACTGAGATTCTTCTTGGCATACTAACCTTCAACTACTGTTTGCATAAACTACAAAATCATCACCGGCGGGTAAAAAAACTGCCTACTTAGCTTGTGAAGAAGTTCGTCAACAAGCAGATCTCACAGAGTAGTGTTGCAAATCTTTAGATAGTAACATCCTCACTGTTTTGCTTCACCTGCTATGGAGCATTATTTATTCCCATACCTATAATGTCTTCTACTTCATGTCTTGCTACTGCGGCAGTGCCATAATATAATCGAAACAATTACGGCAAAAGCTTCTATGACATCGGAAAAGATTGCTAGAGCAATTTTCCGATATTTACAGCGTCTTCAATTCTGCTTCGTTCTAATTAGTGAATAGCAGACTCGCATGATTTTCCTAGTTGGTGTTTTCCAATTTCTTTTAATGTTCAAATAAGAAGATAATAGATTGATAGGTCTAAATGCCTTTGTCTGGGAGTAAACTTTTCCAGGTTCTGGTATAAAGACAATGCTTGATTGTTTTAAAGCCTATGTAAGAGTCCTGTTGCCAAGGCTGCTCGTAGTAGTTTACAAGAAATTGGAATGAGGTCTATTTTCTTTGTTGTAAAAGCGCGTATATAATCTCATTAACCCTAAATGATTTTACACGGCAAACATGTCTATAAACCAACCACATTGTTATGGGAATAATGATTGTTTGATAGCAACCAGCCTTAAGGCACTCATGATGGAGTTAGGTAGATCTAGCTGATTTCTTGTTGGTTTTTTAACGTTCCAGTGTAGGATCTACGGGATCATGTTTTACTCTTTTACTTTTGAGACATATTGAACTTCTGTAAGCTATTCCTGTATCTGTGCTTAAGCGTAATCAGAACTTTTACTTATATTTTGCAAAAAGTTTGAAGTATCATTGTGAAAAATGATTTTCAAATATTTTTACTTGTGATATTATGTAAATGCAAAGTGCTGACGACAGCTTTAATTATTTTAAATCAAAACGAGTTATTTTTCTTTCACTACGTTCAATTATTCCACATTAGTGTTATGAACTGTGATAAACTTTCCTCTCGTCTACTTTATGAAAAATACTTGAGTTAGATCTTTGTTTTACTTTGCTACATCTGTTTCAAAGAAAAATGTTATTAGTACGTTAAATTAATTAAGTAATTGGAATAAAAAGTAAATAAGATAGTGAAGCTAGTAAAAGATTCAGGGAAAATTGGAAAATTTCAGTGTTTTCCACATAGTAAATAATATAGAGAAGCAGAATTTTAGTTTATTAAAATATTGTCCTTATCTTGGGGTGTTGCAATTTTAAAACCAAGGCAGTTGAGTTGCGTGCATTATTCTCCCTATATGAAACAGTAACGTTGTTCCCGGAATTTATGAAACCAGGAATTTTACACAACTTTTTCTAGATAGAGGTTTAGGGATAAGTCGCCGACAAAACAAAAGGTTGGCCGAAGTTTCCGGAAAATAAATTTCATAATGCTGTAATTCATTTCGTAAAATATTTTATTTTATATAAAAATTTTCATGATAATCAATCTTACAATTTTATTTAAATTACCAGAATGGTTTTAGTGAGAATAGGGTGTAATTAATTAATAAGGTGTGTGGTTATTATGTCAGTTCTACATTAAATGCACGATAAAGCTTCTGAGATTTAATTTAGATTTTTTTTTAGAATTCTAAAGGTCGGCTAATTAATTATATTTTTTTTCTAAATCTACAATACCAGTTTATGTCCATATTTATTTAAAATTTTGATTAACTCGAAAAATCAATTTGATTGTTTTGTGCAATTTTTGATATTATCTAAAGTGGTAGATAAGTAAAAATAAAAAAGGAGTAACTAACTTCCGTTTCAATTTCCACTTTGTTAAATACTTGAAAACCGCACAGTTTTTGTAATAGCTTGAAACGTTTTGGCAATAATGATAAAAATTATTTTTTGTGAACTGGCAATGTCGGAAAATTCGAATTATTATATGCAATCTTGATACAAAAAACAAATTAATTTCTTGCTTAATATTAATTGTTTAATCTTTAAGTGCAAGCTGATACCATTTGATAGAAGTAATACCGGTCTTCGTATACAAAATCACTCAAAATTCCCGATAATTTTAATGTTAGGTAAATAATAATTCATAATGGACCTATTAACGGATCAACAATCGTTTTTCTGCGAAATGCGTATCCTATTAAAAAGCTGAAACAGTGTATTTACTGTGATTAACAATCTTAAAATTTTTTCTCAAAAACTCCAGATTTTCATTAAGTTCAGTTGTCAAGAATTTTAAATAGGGATAATCGAAAAAAACTAACAGTATACTAGGAAATAGAGAACGGAAAAGGAACTCACTCTATTAAACAATTTGTTAACATCAGTCTTGGTGAGCCTTTAGCTTTTTCCAGGGGAGGGCTGAGATGGCATCAACTTTTGTTTCCTGTCTTAAAATTAGAGTAATCCTCATCTTGAAGTTCACGTTCTTCAAGATTGTCAAAATTGGCTTTACCGATTTCTGATAATTCTGATCTGCTTTGTAGTCACGCATTGTTAAAAATTATTTATCTACAATTCATCCGGAAAAGGCTTTTTGACGGTTTGAGAGTGAAAACCAGGAGACTAAAGACGACACCTACCAACATTACGCTGCTAGAAACTAAATATACATTGAAACTAATCCTGTACTAAATTCAGGTTTCAAACAGAATGCAAGTAAACAACGATCATTATGTGATGGCCTTGCATCTACATTGTGATCGACCGCCGAGCAGTGTAAAGTAATGAAGCAGCTGCTTGTCTCCATGGATTTTCTTTGTCTTGAAAATGAATGTACTGTAATAGATTATGATTTTATAAGTTGTGAAAATGAAAATGAAAATGTTAAAATTTATTTCAAAGCCAATTGATTATTGAAATCCTTAAATGACCGTTACCAAACACCCAGTCGAGTTATGAAAAAAACTAAACCAGATATAATGAGGAAGAAGAACCATTTTATTAACTCAAGCTTAGCAAAAAAAATTATAAAACGTAGTTGCTTAATCGGCACGTGATGGATGCGCCGATTATTGAATTGCATGTTTAAGGTTAAGCTTCTGACATGTGAAGTGACATTTCCTGACATTTTACATTAGAAATCTGCAAACTAACGTACTTGTCAAATGAAATTCTGTATACATAAATGAAGATCTTTAGAACAAGCATAAAATTTGGCTAATCATGTGCCGATCAAGTAACTACGTGTATGTTTTATACTTTTACGAGGGTGGTCTGAAAAGTTTCCGACCTAACAAAGATACAAGACATTTTTTCTGAAATTTTTTTTTTATTTTTCAACATAGTCTCCTTGTAACTCTACACACTTCTCCCAGCGATGCTCCCATCTCTGTTACCCGTCCAAATAGTACTCGGCATTTTTCTCTGCAAAATAATTGTTCACGAAGGTGATTGCCTCTTCATTTGACGAAAATCTTTGTCCTCCGCGCGCAATTTTTAGATGAGGGAACAAAAAGAAGTCGCTTGGGGCTAGATCTGGTGAGTAAGGCGGATGGTCAAGCAGTTCAAACCGTAATTCGTGGATTTTCGCCATGGCAACCGCTGAGGTGCGCGACAGTGCGTTGTCTTGGTGAAACAGGATTTTCTTTTTCTGCAAATGTGGCCGTTTTTTCGCAAGTTCTGCCTTCAGCTTGTCAAGTAATGATGCATAGTATGCTCCTGTAATGGTTTTTCCTTTTTGAAAATAATCGATTAAAATAACTTCATAACTATCCCAAAAAACAGTCGCCATCACTTTCCCAGCCGAAAAAACAGTTTTTGCTTTTTTTGGAGCCGGTTCCCCCTTTGCAGTCCACTGTTTGGACGGTATTTTTGTTTCGGGCGTATAATGGTGTATCCAAGTTTCATCTACAGTAATTAATCGGCGCCAAAACTTGGATTTATTTCGCCTAAACTGCGCCAAAAGAGCGTTGGAAATATTCATTCGAACATGTTTTTGGTCTAACGTGAGCAAACGCGGCATCCAACGCGCGGACAGCTTTCTCATGCCTAAATGTTGATTTAATATGTGACGAACACGTTCTTTTGACATGTTCATAACCTCTGGTATCTCTCTCACTTTAATTCGGCGGTCGTCTAGCACCATTTGGTGAACTTTGGCGCTGTTTTCGTCGGTAGTTGCAGTTTTTGGACGTCCCGAACGTTCATCGTCTCCCAAGCTCACGTTTAAATTCAGCAGCCCAAAATCTCACTGTGTTAAATGATGGTGCAGAGTCCCCATACACAGACTCCAACTCATCTTTTATTGGCGAAGGCGTATTGCCTTTCAAAACCAAATATTTAATGACAGCTCGATATTCAATTTGTCCATTTTCACAAAAAAACTCACATCAACTCACTCAAACGACTGTTACATAAAAACTGCGTGTCCAAAATGGCTGAAACTTTGGTGAGTAACTGTCAACAGATGAACAACGAAATTCAATAGATTTTATTTACGAGTGCTGCCATCTTCACGGTGAGGTCGGAAACTTTTCAGACCACCCTCGTACTATCAAGTTTGAATCACCTGAGTGAATGAGTAATAGACTTAGACCTTAGACTTTCATTATTGATTAACATTAATCATTGGTTTATTTCCATAATTAATTTGTTTTTGATAAATTGACTCGGTGTTTGGTCAGTATTTATGGTCGACGCTTGGACTATCAGCTTAGATTCAGTTTCTAAGCTTTTGGGATTTGAAGGCTTCATTCAGTGATCCTAAAGATCATGGGAAAACAATAGTTCTATTTTAGTAAGTCACTCCGGGCTATTATAGTGTAAATTCTATAAAAATTCCATTAATTAACTTTTGTTAATGGTATTTAAATTCAATTCCTACCTGAGTGCACTCTATCATTTGGTTGCCCTTTGTCACTTTAAATTTGATTTATCTCGTGTCATCGTTTATTATGTAACCTATAAAAGAAAATCATACATAAGCAATATTCTAACCTTTAGTTTTGTTTACATTCTGTTAAATCTAAAAACGTAAAGTTAGTCGAGCTCATGTTTTCTATCTCATTGGCGTACCCATAAATTTCTGCAGTACAATTCCAATTATACACAGCTTATCAATCTGTTTGCTTAATATTTCTCATTTCTTTTCTGGTTTGTCAATTTCGTTTAAAACAAATATAACTTTATATTGATTATATTGATGCACTGTTTAGTAAATAATATTAGTAAAATATTAAGTTAGGTAGATGGCACCGCTTTTAGTGCAATTTTGCCTATCGTTTCTCTAGCCACTCCCGACACGTTTTGGTGTGCAAACTGTCTTCTCACGAGAAGATTTAAAAGGGAAAGTATTTTCTTCAAAATTCATGGCTTGTTGGAGCCATCCCGTCATAATTTGGGTTCATATGAGTCTTCTTCCAACAACAACAACAAAAGTAACGTTCCATTACATATTATGCAAACTTATGTATCTGGCCCTATTCGAACTTCTTTACAACCTTTCTTAAAATGTATCTTTTCGTTTTATAGGTTTTTATCGGTTGTATGGTACACCATAGAGTATTTACTTTCTAGACACTACTGTACTTTAATAACTGGTTTTATCTTTCACAGTTTGTCCATGAGTGATGATATGGACGATTGGAAGATCCAGCTCCTAGGCGTTGTTTGCGACTATATTTCTTTTTTTCTACAAGTAAAACCTTTTCTAGGATACATATGTAGCTCAATAACAAGGTGTAGGACGAAAACAAACAAACTGTACTATACCTTTTCAGCCCCAATTTCAGAAGAAGTAGCTTCAATTTGAGATAATTATATTCAACTTCAGAAAGTCTGTAACATTTATTCAGAAATATTCTAAACTGAGCCTTCAAGAAATCAGAATTCTCTCAATAATTGAGCTGCTAAACTCTAGAATGTTGATGTTTTTAGCTTAAGATAAAGACAGTAAACAGGTCAGATTTTATGGCAGGATGAAGAGTGTCAGATTGAAGATTTATTATGGACTCAGCATTTTCCTGACTAGCAGGAAGATTTTTTCAGAAATAATGTAGAAGATAAAAGAACAAATAATAAAGTCGTATGATTGATGACTAAGTTATAACTTATAACAAATACCATTAGCAAAGTATTCCGTCCCTGTTAGGTTTGCGGTTTTCCTTTTTCCTTCTACTCTAATGTACACGAATAAAATCTGAAGTCGTTATCCAAATATATTGAAAAAAAACTTCTAGATAGTTATGTTCAAAAACTGAACGCGTCAAAATTCTGTTATTAGATATTGGGAATCTGGAAACATCTTTCAGCCAGGAGAGGGGTTCAAATGTAATCTTTTGCATTTTCCTCGCGGTAGCGCTCATGCATAGAAAGGAAATGTTTCAATCTCTCTGTAGAGAATCTGATTTCTATGTAAGGTCAAATTATTCTAAAATCGATAGAATGTGCGAAATTTGCTATAATTTCAATAGTTGACCAGCGTTTTCTAACACGACGACTTCGAAGGGGGGGGGGGAGAATTGATACACTATAGCAGCTTACTTAAGTAAAGCGATTAAAACTTTCAGTTCTTTTGCAATTCTTTCTCATTGAAAATACTTATTGACTGATTGGTGATTGAATACAACAAACTACTAGTTAGTTACATCTTTCTATGTAAGGTCTAGCAACAATAAAATAGTAAAACAAGACTTAGAATGATTGAGAAATGGTGTTTGTTAGCAGAGAAATTCGCTTGCTAGCCAAATTATCTGATTTCAATAGTTAAATTATAGAGTCTGGAAATTCTGTAAGTAATTACACAATGACGTTCGATGATGTTATTGGCAAGATCTCATTTCAACAAGACCACCTGTTCCTGAGATACAAACAAAACCCGAGAAAAACAATTGGCGACTTTCTTCAGCTTCGTCTCGGTTTAGCTGGTCCTATATTAAAAATCTTTTTTCGTGATAATGTAGTTTATCTTCTCCTCTGTTTGGATATTCAGAAATTCTAGAAAAGATTACCAACTGAATTCTGCAATCTTTTACCAGTTTGCGACGATTTGATCACATTTTCTCCTGAGTTAGTGTCGCCAGTGCGTACACGTTTAAATAAATAGCCAGTTGGTCTATCAAGTCAATTCTTCACCTACCCCGATAAACTTTCTTCTTTGCAATCACTTTAAAAATACGATTTACAAGAATATGCCATTTGTTAATAACCAGAACCCATATGAAATCTCAGCACAGAATATAGTACTAAAACGGTATATTGGCATATCCGCTATTATCAAATTATAAATCAGCAACTCCTAATTTCTTTAATTATGGTGTAGTCTAAAAATTTGGTCCAGCTCAAAAGTACTTTCAGAAATCAAAACTTTTAATATAAAGCAAAAGTGTAGATTTCTATGTATAGAGACAATTTCTAAAACAGATCATTATCTCTTCTTATCCTTCAAGATGAATAAAGGAAGAGTCAAGTTGTCTTGGGAAATGCAAGCGGTACCACGTCGTGTGAGTTCATTACTTCTATGGTATGTCGTTTTTCCAGCGGTCTTAATGGTAAAATAGTAAAAAGATAGCCATTCATTACCTATCTTCTCACAATCCCCTAAAATTTCCCTTAAATGCTTTTCATCTTTAAACTGCCATGCCAAGAACAATCAGTTTAAAAAAATAATTCTAGTCGAAAACTCTTGTTCTAAAAGCACATCAACATTTAAGGTTCCGTAACTGTAACTTCTAACTTTTCTAACTGAAGAACTTCATTCATTCATCTACCGGAAAGTTAAAATTAAAATTGTGTGGACCTTATTGATATTGGTTATTCTGGTGCTTAGTTTCAGAAAGAGCTGCTAGTCGAACAAGCCTAAATCTTGTACCAAAGTAGTACTGTGCAGAATAAAATTCCGAAATACTAAAACAAAACTTCAAAAAAGGAGTATAAATGTAAAGACCCAATATTGTTATTCCCAAAACTATAAAATTATACAAGCATTGACCATCGTATCTGTAAACGACCGTTTCGTCTTTGCGATGAACTTATCAGTGACTTCGAAACAGAGTTCCAGAAGTAAAAAAGCCAGAGAAAGAAAACAGAAATTCAACCATTCTTTCTAGCAAGACAACAAAAAGGTTAACTAAAGTACTTACTGAACTGATCTGTGATTTTCTTAACTGTTTCCTTGAGTTTCCCAACAAGACATTCTATAGGAAGGTTGGTAAAGCTGAAACTAACTGGACTGTATTAATGTTTGTTACGCTGGCGCTTAATTTCATCGGAGGTGTTTTAGTCAGTTACCGTACCAAAATAGCTCCATGCAGAATCTACTAATACTGAAAATACTGAAACAAAAATTCTAAAAACGAATATCAATATAAAGACATAATATTGTCTTGATGAAATATGGAAATTATGCAAGCATTTACCATTGCACCTCCAGACAATCGTTTTGTCCTTGTTAGGACTCATTAATGGCTTCAAAAAAGGGCTACTAAGAAATCGGGAAAGAAAAACAGGAAATCAATTGTTGTTTGTGGGTTAATAAAGTACTTACTGAAGTGATCAGCGACTTCTCTAACAGTTGTTTTGATTGATGTCAATTTATTCACGAATATATCGCTTTGGTGTTTTCATTTGGTGCTATCAACTTTCAAAATATTTTTGTTTTGCGGGAAATTCAAACAGTCTTAACTCATTTTGGATCACTTGGTATATCACAGGGAGAGATAAACTTTAAAAAATGTCAATAGTTTTGTTAACCTAAAGCGCAAGTTAAATTCTGTAAATGTATATGTAAATATATTGAAAGAATTTCCGAAAAAATATTAACTTGTTTATGTATAATAGATACTGACCTATAATATCTGAGTTACTATGCGTTTATATCTAAGAAAACTGGTCCCAAAATCAAACCTTAAGGCACATACATATATTGCAATACAATTTATTATATCTACGAAAATCTGCATCATTAGTTATAGTTTAGAGAAAGTACTGATCAGAAATATTTAAGAATATGACAGCATATTTTTTTGTGTCTCTCTTGCCGTATTGTTTATTATATTTTGGGTTGGCAATATATATAATTTCTACATAGTTTAATAAATAATAGTTTTAAAAATAAATCTAAACGAACCGATTTATAATAATAAACTCAGAAATTTAAAATTAGAATCTTATTCAGAGATAACATCAGGTGTATTTTATAATACGTACTTACCTAGTAATTGAAAGTGGATTTCTGTTTTGTTCTGATTTGTTTAGAATATAAACTGATTCATTATTTTTATTCTGTTGTTAATTAAATACTCGTCGTGTTAGTTTTACTACAGTACTAATAGCTGTTTAGTTCATTTTTTTTATTCAAAAATAAATTGGAATGTAGAAACATCTGTTCAAATAGTTAATCAACAATAATGTTTTGCGAAATTGGAACACGAATGTTGGTGCAAACTTACTACTTCTTACTACTATTTTTTCAAACCGCAACGAACCAGTATAACTCCCAGTGAAACTTTTAATAAGAAACAGATATTTTTACCAAATGTGTGATTGCTGTATAAAAGGAAAACCACATAATCTACATACATAATGGTAATAAATCTGCACACGAGAATGGAAAATTTTAGGCGCTATTCAATTAAAACCAGAAATCACGTTAATACTATCAAATAATAGATAATGAAGGTATTTAGTTTTAATCCCCTATTAAATTGCATAAAGTGCATTATAATTGTTTATTAAGCATTAAAATTAACACATTCATTGTTTTCACTGATGATAATGTTATAGTACGCGTTTACATGTATGCCTGCAAGCCTTTTATTAAAAGTACAAAAAGATGTTTTGTGCAATATAATACCTAAACAATAATAAAATATGATATGGAGCTAGAGTATCACATTTTTGCTAAACAGAAAAAAATAATTAAATAGATGTGATACTACTGTTTTTTAAAAATTGAAAAAGAATACACTGGAAATGCGTGTTAGTATAATCTGAATAGTTTTAATTCGTGGAATTTGCATTTCTATAAGCCGCTTATGTTGCATTAAAATGGATGTGGAAAAAGTACATCATTATTTAGTTCATGATATTTGAAAATTAATCATAAATTGAACTCTGTACACCTACGTGTATGGGATTTTATGATTTGCTAATATCTTTTGCCTATTTTAGTCTGTTAATTATTAACTGGTCTAGACATAATTAATCGATCGGTTAAAATGAAATAGTAAACACCTGAAAGGACACTTGATCATTTACACCTTAAAATTATTTAGTTAATAATCATTTATAGGTGGGTCTTGACTTGATCTATTTTCCCTATTGTGCTAGTTGTAAATCGAAATCATTATTTATTAGCTGTTATTTCTACATCAACTAGAAACGTAAATCTGCTATTTTCAAAAAGTGTATTAAGAAGGTTTAGGATGATTTTACTGGAGGTGTCTTATTCCTTTAGCATTACTATTTCTATAATATTTCATGACTGGTTTTAAATTTACTTAGAAAATCAATTTTTTGCCCATTCTAAAAATGATTTCAAAATTATAAAAATTTATTGATAGAACGCATATCTTTAGAAAGCCTAAGTACAAGGCCTTCATTAAAATCCTGATACACCAGAGAAACTGCAGTTATCTTGCTTTATTGAAGTTATGTTTTTACCAGTAAACTAGAAACCTCTCATGTGTTCGCTTGGTCGTTGATAAAACAATCTAGTAGTAAAAACATACTTAATTCAGAACACAATATTCAAATTCTTTCCCTAAAACCTTCCCTTAATTAAAAAACCACGAAGTGTTTTAAAGAATTTAATTGTCACAAAAACAAAATTTAATAAACAAGTAGTAAGAACCCAACAAACTGGATAGCTCAATGATCAAGATCTTTATTTACGAGGGTGGTCTGAAAAGTTTCCGACCTAACAAAGATACAAGACATTTTTTCTGAAATTTTTTTTTATTTTTCAACATAGTCTCCTTGTAACTCTACACACTTCTCCCAGCGATGCTCCCATCTCTGTAACCCGTCCAAATAGTACTCGGCATTTTTCTCTGCAAAATAATTGTTCACGAAAGTGATTGCCTCTTCATTTTACGAAAATCTTTGTCCTCCGAGCGCAATTTTTAGATGAGGGAACAAAAAGAAGTCGCTTGGGGCTAGATCTGGTGAGTAAGGCGGATGGTCAAGCAGTTCAATCCGTAATTCGTGGATTTTCGCCATGGCAACCGCTGAGGTGTGAGACGGTGCGCTGTCTTGGTGAAACAGGATTTTCTTTTTCTGCAAATGTGGCCTTCAGCTTGTCAAGTAATGATGCACAGCATGCTCCTGTAATGGTTTTTCCTTTTTGAAGATAATCGATTAAAATAACTCCATGACTATCCCAAAAAACAGTCGCCATCACTTTCCCAGCCGAAAAAACAGTTTTTGCTTTTTTTGGAGCCGGTTCCCCCTTTGCAGTCCACTGTTTGGACTGTATTTTTGTTTCGGGCGTATAATGGTGTATCCAAGTTTCATCTACAGTAATTAATCGGCGCCAAAACTCGGATTTATTTCGCCTAAACTGCGCCAAAAGAGCGTTGGAAATATTCATTCGAACACGTTTTTGGTCTAACGTGAGCAAACGCGGCACCCAACGCGCGGACAGCTTTCTCATGCCTAAATGTTGATTTAATATGTGACAAACACGTTCTTTTGACATGTTCATAACCTCTGCTATCTCTCTCACTTTAATTCGGCGGTCGTCTAGCACCATTTGGTGAACTTTGGCGATGTTTTCGTCGGTAGTTGCAGTTTTTGGACGTCCCGAACGTTCATCGTCTCCCAAGCTCTTACGGCCACGTTTAAATTCAGCAGCCCAAAATTTCACTGTGGTAAATGATGGTGCAGAGTCCCCATACACAGAATCCAACTTATCTTTTATTTGCGAAGGCGTATTGCCTTTCAAAACCAAATATTTAATGACAGCTCGATACTCGATTTTGTCCATTTTCACAAAAAAACTCACATCAACTCACTCAAATGACTGTTACATAAAAACTGCGCGTCCAAAATGGCTGAAACTTTGGTGAGTAACTGTCAACAGATGAACAACGAAATTCAGTAGCTTTTATTTACGAGTGCTGCCATCTTCACGTTGAGGTCGGAAACTTTTCAGACCACCTTCGTACAGAAGCTGAGTATCAGCTTTTGTATTTTATTTTTTAAATTCATGCGATTTCTATGTAAAAGCTTGCTCCCACTCATCCTACTTTCTTTGATCGTGGTTGGTCATGTATCTGAAGCTCTCCTAACTTGCTGTTCTGAGGACAATGTTGGGAATGAGAATGGTAATTACTAGTGCATGTACGAAACTGGCACATATTTATCTTACCACGTTATAGACTTGAAATAGGTATCTAAATGAGTTATCTTGAAAAGTTTATAATCTTTTCAAGTTCGAGCCATAGTACCATAATATCTTTTGACTTGATTGTTTTTGATTACTTTAACATTTATCTCAACTATTGGCTGGAGTTCCGCATCCCCGCCTACCACGGATCAGGTCAGTTGAGGTGTCCAATTGTCAGGCTTGTCGAGAGAGTCACGGGGTTACTGAGTCTAGGTGCCGAAAAAACCCCGTTAAAAAGTTATGAGCGTTTTTGTTAAGCACTACCGGTTGTACCTATAAACTTTTCTAGAAATTGCATTACGAGACCGGCGCTTTTGAATTTCTGTTAAAATTTCCGATAGGGGGCACTTTGTTGATGTTATCTGAGATTTGTTTTGGTTGTGGTCAGTCAATTGCGAGCTATTGATCCGATCAGACCTCTCAAGGCATTGAGACCATGAATACCCGCAGAAGATTTACCAGCGATAGATATATACCGTTGTACGAGGTGGGGCCCTTATATCTTAAACTCAATTTCGGCAGTTTTAAATGTTTTATTGCAGTTTCATTTATTTCAATAGGTTTGGTTAGGTTTAGGTTAGGTTTGGATAGGTTATCCCATAGAGATGCATGTTAAATCTCGATTTCAATAGAAGTCTATGGGTGGAACCGGCGCTTTACAAAAATGCTCATAACTTTTTAACGTGGCTTCTTCGGCACCTAGACTCAGTAACCCCTCGACAAGCCTGACAATATGACACCTCAACTGACCTGATCCGTGGTAGGCGGAAATACGGAACTTGTACTCAATTATTTATTTCAACTTATTTTAGGGCTATCTTAGTTCTTGTTAATGTGACTAAAACTAAAAACATTAAACACAAAAACTGTGGTAGTGACTATTCCTTAACCCTTGCTTTGCAAGGTGAACTAAGGTACAATTGATTATTATTATTATTATTATTATTATTATTATTAATATTAATAAACGAGCCACAGTGTTATACGAGTTGTTAAAATAGTTTACGTACATATACAAAATCTACCACGACTTAGTAATGAATATTTAAAATTATTAATGAAAATGAATTTCCAGGCAGTATGAAGATTAAAATGTGCTTGCTTTAGTGCGCAAAAAAACTGTTTTAAAGGGACTTACGGAAATTTAAAACAGAGGATTGAAAATTATTTTATGAACTCTCTATAACCAAAATTAAAGTTATGGATCGGACAAAAAACAGTCCGTTACATGTCCCTATTTGATTCGGGCAAATAAAAAAAACAACTAAAAAGATTGTAAGAGAAGAAAAGGAAAAATTGAAAGCTTAACAGCCAGATTTCATCCACAAAAATTATACAGTCCGTTGTTAAGAGGAAACAACTTCTTAATAATTCCAAGAAGCTTTATCTAGAATCTGAATGTACTTACTTTAAGGGAAAAGAGGGCGGATGTCCGAGTGGTAATGGCACTCGCTTTACAGATCTTCTGCCTGGGTTCGATCTTCGACACAGTATAGTGGAGATTAAAAAAAATAACTTACGCTTCCACTATCACACTGACATCTATAGTAGTCATTGTATCAAGGCGGTTTAAAGTTATTGACTGCCGAGATGGGATAAAAGTCATGTTTAGGCGATTCTACGGTGGTTAACTATCATGGTGTGACAAGGTATCCGCTGTTTAGGCTCTTCGGATACCAAACCCTTAACAAGCTAAGATCTACCAAGTTAGTTCTAAGTGCAACTGTCGCTAGACAGTCAAGATTATCTTTCTAAAGAAAAAGTTGATAAAAAGGGCCTATTTGCTTGTAAGTTGAACTATATGGGCACCACGAAAAAGTCTCAAATGGAACAAGAACAAAATAAATTTTTTATAATATGCATTATGAAACATCAGAAGTTGTAAAAAATCGCCAAGGCTTAATTTAATATTTTCTTTGCTAATTTTGTGCAGCAAACTTTTGTTTTTTATTAAAATCCTTTAATTAGACTCCTTTGAAGCGAAATTGTTCACAGTAGTATCACTCAGTTTTCTAATCCACAATAGTCAGCAAATTCTGACATTCCGAATATTCACTAATACACGTCAAAAAATTAAGCTTAATATAAATTAGTAATTTAAGCGTAGACACAATGATTTATGTCTTCTTGTTTTTAATATGAATGAAGGATCAAATCAGAACCAATCATTTAAACATAGTTGCTTACAAACCTTCAGAAAATATGTCAGCGTGCTCTTGCTTTAGATGCTACTAAAGCAAAAGCAGAAGATATCATCACACGTGTACAATAGTCTAGAACCTTTCCCCCATGCCTTGGCGTATCAAAGTTCAGAAAGCAAATACGTGTTGCAATTCCTGAAAGTAAATCTTCAGAAGAAGTGCCTGCCAACGAATCAGTGCTATGACGAGTATGTACAAACCAAATGTACTGGAACTGCCGCCAAACATAGAGCCGAGAAACTAAATCAACGAGTCATTTTCTCAAGACAAACCTTGAATAAGCATCGCCAAAACCTAATACAATATTAAGAAATGAAGTGCTCTGGATGGCAAAAGATCTTACATGCAAATTAAAATTATGGAAAAAATTTTATTGTAACTATTGTTGTCGGACGGGAAGGTTGGGAAGTCTTGAAACAATCAGAGCTATCAGTGATTAAGATCTCGCATTTATCATGTAAAACTCTGGAAGTCGTGCAAGTTCCTGTTTCTTTAGAAAATAAAAAAATTTTCCTAGGAATGAATTTGTGGCTGACTATTGAAATTCGTTTCAGATTTAAGCCAAGACGTATGGCATTTTGTAAAGTAACCTTCATTACCTAGTGTCTGTGCAAACCAAGACAAAAAAAATTTTACCATCAAACAAAAAAATTAAATTAGAGCAATTTGCTGGAAAATCAATTCCAAGATGAAGATCTAAAGAAAATGTTAGCGCGAAATATAGTGGAGTCGTCGACTAGCAGATGCTCATCTCCAGCCACCTTGATCTAGAAAAAAGAGAAAACAATACTTTTTGGTGTCGATTATCGTCGATTATTACCAGAAAAAGAAGCATACCCGTTACCGTAGGTAAACGTCGTCTTAGCAGTTTGAATATTAAATCCGTGTACGGGCAAGTATCAGTCAAGTGATAGGCCACCGTGTCTCGTAGAAGGTTATATCAATTGAAGGAGATGCCTTTTAGGCCCGTTAGTATTCTCACAATTTAGATTTAGATTTAGAACCGGTTGTATGCGTCTAGCTAGAATTCTAGACGATATTATATTGTAGAACTTGAACGAGTATTTGAAGATCCCAGAACAAGTTTGTACCTGTCACTATCATGTTTTTGTCTATCATCTATTCCAAGAACTGTCTTTAAGATTTTAATTGTGCTTTTCTATTCCATACGAGACAATATAGCAGTGAAGAAATTAAATCTTTTCCACTTTTAAGATATTATGACTACGCGACGGTGTGCCCTAGGGTAGTTTAACGTCTGAAGCTGACCATTCTTGTCTCCATTTTTGGGACAGCAAAGGGTATTATTATCACAATATATTATAAATAATAGTTTTATAACACACTAAATCTGTGACTATAAATATTTAAAAAAGTACTTAATTAACCGTTTAGGGCTGAATTTAGTTATCCTTACGATCTACACATGTAAACATTTTGTGTTAATATGGTTCTTATTATCATTTGAAGATAATACTGACTTATGATTATGTCATGGTTTACCAAGCGGTTTGGCTTGGAGATAAAGGCGATACGCTCGCACTGGGTAGGCCCAGGTTAAAATTTCCGAACTGGCTATATGGTTTTCCTTATTAGTAGTGGAATAATTTCTACGGATTTAATAACCTCTTGTCTCATTTTTACAGGAAAGTAAAATGCAATATCGACTTCCTATATGCGAACCACTTTATGAATTTAATGGGCCATATCTTACAAATTCGATTTTTGACAGCCATGATGTATGACACCTTAAAGTGTATGTACTAGTATGCTATTAGTGCTCACGTTTGTTTGCTGATTTGTTTACGTATTATGCAAATTACATCTATCAGAAAATAGACACAATATTTATAAATTTTCTGTTTCACTTACTATTGTTCTAATAGAGATTGTCTCTTTATATAACCACTAAAGGGTTTTTGCAATTTCAGTAAATTCAATTAAAATGAAAAACCAGTTCGTGAATATGCGAATAAAAGTTGTAAGAAAATTCAAAATACGTAATCGGTAAAATTCTTTCTTATCATCTTGCGTGCAATATATTACACGTCCACGATTGTATTACATTAAAAAAATTGATTAACTTCCTGTATATGAGTAGTATTTAACCAAACACAGAGTAAATAAATTTTACGTAGTACACCATTTAAAAAGCAATATTTGATTAAAAATTTGTTATGATTTATGAATGATATAAAGTATATAACAATAATAAAAATGTGAGTAATACCTTATTTATTTCTTTATCTAATCCATTTATCAGGAAATAAACTTCAAGAAACATTTCATTTACCCAACTTTTCTATAAACCACATTTATTTGTTAGAGTACTCTGTAAGAAAAGATTTAAATTTGATAAAGAAAAATACACACACGTGAATTTTTTATTGAGAAATTAGTAGTTTCTAAGGTCGAAACTGTTTACTTTGTTAGTGCTACTAGATTATCGAGTTTCCTTATAGGAAAGAATGAAAATATAATGCAATGTAGTTTAGATGTAAATTAAAGAAACCTAAAATTGAAGACATATAATATAGATATACCAAGGTCAACCTGGTTACTCAAATTATTTTTCATATAAAATAAACATTATTGAATATTGATGGATTATGACTGCTTTGCTATAAATGTCTAACTACTTTTAGTAAAATTGGTAATCAGGGGTTATCTTTCGCGTTTTTTTTTTATATAGGGTTACTTACTCTGAAAAGCTGTACAACTTGTTGAATTAAAGAAACAGTAAATAATATTCTTGTACTTACATCTTGATGAGAAAGTAATCAGATATATTCAATATATTCAAATGGTATCAGTGTTTCGATCTTCAATTATTTAAATTAATGTTCAACTAACTCAAGCTTTCGTTTCTTTTATTTGAAACTTCGTTAGGAGCTACAAATATTAAATATTTCAATAACTAAAATACAGAAAATACAAAAATTAAAAGACTTACTGTAAAAACAAGTTCTAATTAATAAAGTAAGGTAGTCAAACTTAATATTGGCACTAAGTTTCAAAATTATATAACGAAATACTTAAGGAAACGAATTCAATACTTAAAAATATTACTATGTCAGCATAGATAAAAGTCCAGGCCGAGCAACGCCGGAAATTTTTTCTTTATAATTTCTACACGGCTGTTTAAGTAATTCTTGTCGAATTCCCTTAACTTAATATTTTAATCCTTAGCTTTAGTTGATGTTGAGCTTCCGCTGTCGAGATACTATGATAATACATTCTTTCACCTACAAATGAGCCCAGAAACGTTCAATGGGTCATAATTGGAGACATTTGGTAGCAGATTATTTTCTTTTTTACTTGTTTTATTTTCAATTGCTTAAAAGCGTCCACGTTTCGTGAGCATAATCTGGCAAGACCATAGGATGCTTTGTCTAACCAAAAGATGTAGCATTTTTAAGAATAATATTTATCTATGAATGACTTTAATTTTCGTGTAACGCGGTAACGAAAGTTAAAGCCATTCATAAAAAAATATTAACCTCAAAGCCGCCACATCTACAAAATGTAGATAATTTTTAAAACAGCTTTTAATTACGACTGATTGAACGCTTTTGAGCTCATTAAATGCAAAAGTACCATGAGAATTTAAAATGGTGTCTAAAAAATACTACTTTCCGTAGAGATGTTATCTATATTTACATCCATCCACTTTCATCTGCTTAATGAAGTCTATGCTACTCGAAAAACAGTATTGTTAAAGTGGTTGCCTACCATATCAAAATCTTAATTGACCGAAAATCAAAATTTAATTAAAAACAAATAAAACTCAATAAAGGTAGTGAAAAAATATAGTAAAATACTTGTTTTTTATTTACCAATCTATTGCAACATTAAATAAGTTAAATAAATATTTTTTTCTTACCTTTACAATTCGCAAAGTCAAATAATGTAATTTATTAACATTTTTCTAAATACATTCAAATTATAAAACAGTATCAAAATGTTGATACAGAAAACGAAGAATTCCACAATAACAATGAACCAATAAAATATAAATTAATACATCACTCAATCTGATAACAATTCTAATACTTACCACATAACTACAAAATTTATTAGCTATATAAATGATTACAAACTGTGGTAATTTACTTTTACATAATGTGCTGTTCCGTATGACCACTGTTATTATTATGGCGAGCATTTATCCGTGTTTTCACATTTTCAAACACATTTTGCAGCTGTTGCGGTTAATGTTTCGAACAGCATCTCTAATGGCATCCTTTAGCTCATCAATTGCATGGATACGTGTACGAAAAACAACATTTTTCAAATGCCCAAACAAAATGAAATCAAGAGGAGTGAGGTCAGGAGACCTTGGTGGCAATCGTCCACTAGTTATAAACCTCTCTTCATAAAATTTTTTCAAATATTGTTGAGTTAGTAGGGCTGTGTGGGCAGGTGCATCGTCCTGCTAAAAATATCCACGTTGTAACTTGTCGTCCTACAGCTGCTCAATACATAATTGCAGTATATTCCGATAACGATTGCCTGTTATAGTATCCTCAAGAAATATAGGCCCTATCATTCACCTCTTGGACATGGCTAGCCATACTCCTATTTTTATGGGATGTATATACGTCCATTCGCCATCGCGATTTTGTTGTCCGTTACGGAAATAGGACTCTAAAATAAATCAATCCTGTCCAAGAGTGTAAACCATAACCTAAAATTTAAAAGCACATAATCATATTTCAATTATTGAATAAATGTTACGTATTGCAGCAAGTTTATTTACGTGTATAGCATTGAAAAAGACTGCTTAATAAAACTTTGCAAACGAAACAAGTGGAAAAGAATAAAATACAAAATAATGTAATAACAATTGTTGTAGTGGCTAACTTCACGTTAACAAAAAGTTTTGATACCGTCGCGTTGTAGGAAAGTACAGCGTGTTCAATATAAGTTGAAGCGTGCTATTTGCCGCATATGAGAAATAATAAGAGTACTAATATTAGAGGTAATGGGAATTGTATCAAATGGGAATCATGCTATAAAACTAGAATTTAAATTTTATATGTATGTACTGTACGTACTTATTAAAGAAACAAACTTAATATTAAAACATATTTCAAAGCAGGTTTTGCAAATCCGATTTTATTTTACGCAAGAACAAAAAATGTTAAAATAATAATAATAACAGAAATAACAAAAATAAACAATAAGACACAAGTACACGGTTTTAAACAACGTAAAACAGCCGACAACAATGACAGTTCTCGTTTAGTTTAATGTATTAAAAATAGAGTCGAGTCGGCAATGAAGGAATATAATTTTGATACAAAATTCTTAAGTAGCCAACTTCAGACGTGTCAGTTTCTATCGATCACGGTGTAGTTTATTTTGGTCGCTATTTTCATGGTATGTATACTATAATAATTAGATAGCGGAAACTCAGTGGCAACTAAAGTTAGGAATTAAAACAAAGCTAAGAAAATTCGACAGCCATTATTTTAAAGAATTTTGTAAAAATGATAAGCAAAAAAGCTTAAATAATAAAATTTTTATAATATAATAATATTTTTACGTTTTGAAATCATTTCCTAAAGTATTTTGTTAAATAAACAATTTTGAAATTTAGTGCCAATTTTAAGTTCGACTACCTTATCTAAAAAAGAAATTGAATGGTTTTGTTCTTTCTTAATTGTGAATTGCAGTTTGATATTATAAGAATTAAAAATATTAGAAATTATTTTTATAGAATTTTGTGATACTGCACAAATTACGGCATCGGCATATTTTTTTTAATAAAAGGAGCATTAAAATTTATTTGTGGAATGCAGTTATCAAGAAGATAAGCAATAATACATTGTACAATAATTGGAGAAATTGTAACTTCCATTGGAGTATCTAATATTTGTTTGTAAAAATTATTATTGTGTATAAAAGTAGTGTAATTAAATACAAGTTCAATAGTTTTTAGAAAAACATGTTTACATATTTGACAATGATGTTTTATAGAAGCCCAATGTATCTCTATACTAGTTTTAACTAGGTCAATAGATATATTATATTAGTAAAAAGTGATATAACATCTAAACTTTTTAAAATATAACCTTCAGGAATTTGTTTGTTTTGAATAAAATTAGAAAATTCAAAAGAAAACTTAATGTAATACTGATTGCTGCTATTATAAGAATGTGTAGAGTATTGGTTTCTCCTGATGATGTTCCTAGAACGAAACTGGTAGAGAAAATTAAATAAAAATCAAAACTTAAGGAAGTACCCTTTATTAACCTAATCAACACCTACCTTAAGCTATGGATCTTCAATACATTAATAATGAATACACCCTGCGTTTGGTAAGGTACCTCTGACAGCTGTTTTTTCTCGGAATCGTCTCTTGTTCTTGTCACTCAAATCTGAATTTTTATTTGAATGACAAGAACAAAAGACGATCCCGAGCAAAAATAGCTGTCAGATGTGCCTTATCGAACGCAGGGAGAATGTTAAAAATTTTTAACTTCAAGGGCGAGAATGGGGTTGTGAAACATCAAATTGTAAAATTTTATTTGAGAATAACAAACTGTTAAAAAATGTTTTCCAAAAACTACATGTGGGGTTACGTTTCGGGGGGCTCACAATTCGACCAAATTAGAAAACCCTCTTTGATTGTTAGCCTTATAAGGGTAAAATATTCATAAATGACACACACAATAGATACTATTGCAAATTAAGTATTTTATAGCAAATAATTATAATTAGAATGTAGTAAAAAACCTGGTACAGTACTCGGAAAAGAAAACCTCAAGCAGGCCACGATTATTTTAATAACGTACGTCTTATTAGAGCACATAATTCTATTTAAATACTTAGTGTGCCCACTTTCTATATTTAGGTAGGCAGCACATACTGCAGTTGGCTAAATATCATAACTTTCTTTATTAAATTTCTCTAAATAATTACAGATCAAAGATACACAAGATGTCATTATATGCAAAGTAAGGTAGAAATGTTCTTCCATTCTGCAGCTTGTATAATGCCATTCTTATATGAATAGATTTCCTTAAACGCTGTAACATATCTGGCGTGATAGAATTGATTTACAGACTGTTAATTGGTTCTTTGTACTAATTGTTTTTTACTTTACGCTGAAGGAGGCAATCCGATGGACAAGTATGCAATACAACTCTTACTATTAATCAATTTTCAGAACTTGCACTTAGATAATTCCTTACGTTAACATCACGGAAAAAATGTTTTGTTTGTGCTACAAAAAATTTAGTGGAATTTTGGACAGCAAATATTTTGCAAGAACAACAAGTATAATTTCTTGCTCTTGCCACTACAGCACTTTGGTAGATACAACAAATTTATAATTTATTTTAGAGTTAGGAACAGATTAATTTGTTGCTACAGCAAAAAAATATTTGCTGTTCAAAATTCCACTAAATTTTTTGTTGCACCAATAAAACATTTTTTTGCGTGTACTAATGAGCAGGAGCTTCATCATTTTGATACCACATTGGCTGGCTTCTGGAATTTCTTCTAATAAAGTAAGTAAAACATATTTTTCCAGGAAATTTAAATACGTTTCTCTATTTAAGTTACCTTTAAAAAAATCTACAAACCTGCAATGATACCAATGAGAAACATGTTTACGCTGCACTAATGTGAACGTACCTGAGATAATAATGATGAAATACATTTGCTTTCAAAATGTTGCAAACTGAGCTCTGACTAATTCCTACCATTCCTGCAATAGCTCTGTGGCTTGTGTGGATTCTCAGCAATTTCTGCCAATATAGTGACTCCATGCCGTCTTAAATTCTTTTCTAACGGCTTGGAAGTAGTATGTACTGGACTTCTTCTATTTGGGTAGCAATCTCTGTACAGCCTCACGGCTAAATTGTAATTTTTTTAACTTCTCTCAAAATAAGGAGCATGGCTGTTTTTTCTTCGTTAGAAAGTATTATTGCGACAGTATTTTCACAAGCAATGATAGAAATAACTAAATTGTAATTTGAATTTCTTCTTTTAGAAGCTAGCCTACTCTTTAATACATTTTTTAAAAATATATCTTTTGTCAAGTCATTTCTGGAAGTATGGTGTGTTGCCTGTAATTTACAAAAAAGACCGTTAATTCTACTGTTGTGGAATATCTGGCTTCACTACCTCAGTTGTCCGCCTTGTCTCAATTACGGAAGCGCCTCCAAGAAGGTGGCTTTGAATTTATTTCTACTTCATTGGGAAAAATGGTTTTATACAACGGTATACAACCCAAATCCACCTGAGATTCTAAGCGTTTAATAAATTTCACCTATCTCAATTACATCTAATTAATGCTTGTTTATAGGGAAAGTCCGGGAACATTACAAATTCTGGTAATTTGGAACATTAAATTTCACAACCCAATATTGTCTTTCTTGCATGACCTTTTGACGAGGGTATTAATATGTCTCATTTCTTGATTTCTGTCTTAGTGTAGTACATTCGATTTATAGATTTTTCTCTTTTGTTCTATTAAACTTAGTACATTGTCAGACATCCTGTGTTTTCTTTTAAGTACTTCTATTTCTTGGTCGCAAGATTCTGCTGCCTCTTTTATCCAATCCTTTAAATGTAGCTAGAGCTTTTTTGGGGTATTTTGGGTGTCTGGTGTGTGATTTCTTAGTTTGTTTTAAAATTGTTCTGCATTTGGGGTCTTTAACCAGTTCGTAGGGATCGACTTATTATTCTTAGTTTTAATGCCAGTGTTGCTAATAGTAGTTTGTGATCTGATCTAGATATAGCACCAGGTTTGGTTTTAGCGTTTTTGATAGATGTTGTTTATCTGCTTCTTATTAGAA
>VTPC01004630.1:0-12149 GCA_011009095.1 Ignelater luminosus
GAAGACAAAACGCTAGAAAATTATTGTACCAGTCTCCAGGCAATACTTTCGGTCGAAAATGAATTAGATATAAATGCAAATAATCTTCAAAAAGAAGTACGTGATGTATCCCAAATGCTTTCACATTTTATGAAACCTTTGGATGTTTTAAATTACTTGTGCCAAAATAACTTAATTACTTTGTATCCGAATACTGTTGTAGCTCTAAAGATTTTATTAACACTCCCTGTGTCTGTAGCTAGTGGAGAAAGACATTTTTCCAAATTAAAATTAATAAAACACTACTTAAGAAGTTCAATAAGCTAAACAAAACTTAGAAATCTGTAATTAATGTTTATTGAATCTACATTGGCTGCCATTCTAGACTACACGTCTCTAATTAACGGATTTGCTAAAGTTTGAAGTTAGAAGGGTAAAACTGAAGTAGATTGTTGTAGTTGATAGTTGATATTAATATTTTAAAGTAGTTTATGTTTTGAAAACAAAAATAGTATTCGCTTTTTCTATTACAATCGAAAGTTATTTCAACGAAACATTCAAAGAAGGCATTTCGAAGACTTGCATCATACTGAGAAAATCTACCGCACAGCCCTGCCCTGATTTAAGGTGTTTCTATCATGACAATATGGTACCGACAGAAATATCACATTTGTATGTTTTAGCATGCGACACACTGAAGAAACATGTTTATATCCCATTTTTTTGTCTCTAATAGCGTTGTTCAGTCCAGAAAGAACACCTATAAAATTGTTTTTGTTGAACGTTTTTCCCAACTGATCTACATTTTCTACTACAGATATAAATGTGGCATTTGGTTTAAATATTCTTTGTCTTTTTTATCATTTAGTTTACTATTACTGACAGTTAGTTTACTACCACTAACCCTTTTTTGTAATTGCTTAATGGTACGTTCCAACATTTTAACTTTTCTTGTTTGACGCATTTGTTGATTTTCTATTTCCACCTGTTTATCTTCTTTACCTTCCGATACAAAACTAGAATTAAGTTCATGTTTTAATCTTCTTATTAAGTCTTTTTTATTTCCTCTGTGTCCTAAATTATGTGTTTCTAATTCACTTTTCAATTCCATAACTCTTAGTTCGGTTATTTTTTAAATCTTATCGCTGCAAAAATAATATCTACACTACAATAAACCACTACAATATGCCCTAAACATATTAAAATGAAAAGACAACTAACACTATTTTAATCTTATTTTATCACCACTAACTATTAAATGCTACTTATATTCAGAGCCAACTTAAGCACGTCCAACTTGCACGCGTGCCTTCCAGGCAGGTAATTGCAAAATGGCGTGACAAGAGGAAAGTTTTGGTGTTCTCAGTGCATCATACTCTTGTAATTGTAAAAACTGGGAAAAGGAACCGTAAATAAGAAGCTATACAGGAACCAAAAGTTATATTAGATTATAAGAATGGTAAAACTGGGATAGACCTGAGGGACCAGCTTTCGAGCTATTCATCACCCATTCGAAAAACTGTACACTTGTACCATAAACGAGCTTTCGAATTTCTATTTGGTACTACGATGGTGAGACTAAACAACGCCAGTTGTATTAAAATGTAGCTCGTTATGGATATTCACATAATTGTCTATACTTTTGAGCAAAATACAGAATGTGTCAGTTATGTTTGACGTTACTTTGAAGGTCGAGTTTTTCATTTTATACATCCACAGTCTGTAAGTATTAATACTTAAACAAACGAAAACAACTTGGATGTGACTTAAATTAATAAAAAAAAAAGGAATCCCAGATAATAATAATAACTAGACATTAGGATGCATAGAAATATTTAAAATCATTACCAACATTAATTCAATTAATGCTAGAAACGATTAGTTAACAAACGCTAAGGTCCAATTGACAATTAAGTAGATTTGGTAAAGTAAGTAAACAGTACACCAACAGAACTAATTAATGTCCAAAGTGTCGTTGTTTTGTTTCTAGAAGAACTAAGTTGGCTTAAGATAATCATCAATTAAGATTTTCTGTTATTTTCCCAAGAAAAATTTGTTCATGCTTGTTTCGTTTAAATAGAACGCGTTTCTTGTAGTTAGAACGTCTGTAAGTCAAGGTCTGCCTTTAAAATACAGTGTGATATTTACAGTTGCATATTTTTCCGAAAAGAAGCTTTTAAAAACTGTTTTTCATAAATTATACAAAAAATACAATACGATCCATAGTTTTACTCTTCTAACTAAATATAACGTCCATTCGCTTAGACGGTCGACTAAAGGCAACAGTGAAAAACCGAGAAACTAATAAACACTGAAAAGTAAGCAAATTAGTAGAGGTTACGTCAACCTAAAATTCCGACGGGTCCACTGGGTTCTCGGGTATGACTACGCGATAAAAATAAGCAACATAGACGTAACAACAGCAGGGTAAGTAACAGTCCGTGAATATATATAAATTAACAACGCGGATATGGGAGAAATGATAGGTACGATGAAAGAGCTGATGTAAGAGGTTAAAGAAATCAGAAATGATCAAGCAGGATATTTC
Source organism: Ignelater luminosus (assembly GCA_011009095.1). Lineage (NCBI taxonomy): Eukaryota > Metazoa > Arthropoda > Insecta > Coleoptera > Elateridae > Ignelater > Ignelater luminosus. The sequence continues at coordinate 2,528 of VTPC01004630.1, forward strand.
AAAGAAGTAAAGGAGATAAGGAAGGAGCAGGCTGAATGTCTCAAAGAAATAGGCAGAATAACAACCGAAAACTGAGAATAAAACATTTAGAGAATAAGATACAGAAAACAGAGAAAAGCGTAAAATGAATATAATCATTAAAGGCAAAGATTTTCCTAGAAGATAAAATAGATCGACAAAGTTGAATAAAATACATCACGTATGAGCAGATAAAGAAGGAAAGAAAATAGAAAAGGCAACAGTAGAGAACATGAAGTGTAAAAGATTGATAATGAAAAACAAAAAGAAACGAAAAGGGTCAGAATATTACATAGTTGATAATTTAACGGATGCAGAACAAATAATACAGAAGAAACTAAGAGAAATTGGTAAAATTGAGAAAAATAAAGCGAAAAGAATCACTATAGGCTACCAGAAGATGAAACTAAAAGGAGAATGGTTAGGATGGGACTCTGAAAAGAAAAACATAATAAAGTACAAAGAAGCTGTACATCTAGAAAACTGATAAGCAAAAACAGAAACGAAAAGATAAATGGCATGACAAAAGCAATGGAAAGGGCAATGAATAATGAAAACAGAAAAAGGAAAAAGAAAGAAAATAAAAGAAAACACCAAGCTAGAATTGAAACCTGGAATGTTAAAATGATGTTGAAAACTGGAAAAATGGAGGAAGTTATACGAGAGATGCTAAAGTATAAAATCAAAGCACTAACCATACAAGAGATAAAATGGGAAGGTAAAGGCAGAATAGACAAGGAAAATTATTAATTTTGATGTATAGAGAAGAAGCACAACAGGAAAGAAATGGAACAGAGTTCTTAATCAGCAAGGAATATAGACATTGTAGAATGGAATATACGAGTAAAAGAATAACTGGCAAAATCTCGACGCTTAGACTGAAAAACAAAATAGAAAATATAACTTTTGTAAACGTATATGCTCCAACGCAAAACGTAGAAAAAGAAGAGAAAGACACATTTTACGAAAACATAGAAAGGGTATATGAAACTATAAACAAACAAAACACTGTGATACTGCTAGGAGATTTTAACAGTAAAATAAGAAAAGAAGATTACCTGAACAATGTTGCTGGAAAACACACGATACATAATGTAACTGGCAAACTTTGCAGAAGAGATGAATATGAACATAATGAGCACTAAATTTGAACACAAGATGGAACAACGGGCAAACAAATCTACCATGTGCTAATCAACAGGAAAAGAATAAATACAATAAAAGATGTACGGTCATTTATGGGAGCATTCAAACCATATGCTAATAATAAGTCAATTGGGAAATATCAGAACGGATTTAGAAATGAAAGATCTACAACTGATGCAATCCATTTGGTGAAACAAATAATAGGGAAATGTTACGAAAACAATATTGAAGCTCACATCGTCTTTGTTGGCTTTATTCAGGCATTTGACTCGTTAAAAAGAGATAAAGTAATACAAGACATGAAAAAAACAGGAATACCAAATAAATTGATAGAGCTAACAAGAATGGCCCTGGAAGACTAAACAGTTGCAGTGCTAACAACAGAGGGAAAAACGCAAGAGTTTGAGATTGAAAAAGGAGTGAGGCAAGGCCACGAATTGTCGGCAACATTGTTTAATATAGTCATACAAAGAGCAATGCGAGCCAGTGGGATAAAAAGAACGTTAAGCGAAAGAGCGAGCCGGTTAGTAGCATACGCAGACGACGCAGCCCTAATAGCAAAGAATAAGAGAGTACCTTTACAAAAAAATCAGAGGCACAGAAAAGAGGACTACAGATAAATCAAAATAAGACAAATTACATGAATATTAGTAGACAGCAACAAAGAACACAGAACAGAGAAATAAAAACAGGAGAATTTCAATTAGAGAAGATTGAAAATTTTAATCATTTAGGAAGCATGATAAATAGAACAAACGGCAGAAACGAAGTGTCTAACAAAGAACGAAAAATAAAGATTCAAAATCTGAAGAAGAAAAATCATTAGAAAAGTATGCGGCACCGTATAAGAATAAACAAAAAGGAATACAGAAGATTATATAATAAAGAAATCGAAGAAATATTAAAGGGACAAACAATAATCAAAGTCAACAGTGGCAAGATAGATGGTTCAGGCACGTAAATAGAAGGCAAAAGAACTCAGCAATTAAAACTATTACGGAATGGAAATCCACGGGAAAAGGATAAAGAGGCAGACCCAAAAGTAGATGAGAAGACCAAGTGATAGAAGACCTTGAGAGAATGGAAGTAGTAGGATGGAAGAATAAAAAAGGAACAGAAAGGAATGGAAGAAAATAGTGAAAGCAACTGAATCAAACAATAACCTAACATATAAGAATGATATTGAGGGAAATGGAGTGACTCATCATCATAAATGAGTTTCCAACACTTCTAGGAATGGCTGCAATTCCGACAGAAATGTATAGCCTTGTGCATACAGTGTGTCTACGTTAAGGATTTACCACCTTTGTAAAATATTTATTTCTTGGCCAATTTTCACTTTTTTTTGTTTTCTAAATAATCAAAATGTGCATTTAAGGTTGTTTAGTACTTAAATGAAGTTATTGTTTTTATGCATTTATAAACAAGAGTCTACAGTGCATGTTTTTATCACTGGCCATAGGGATTCCCCTGTTAAAATATATACTCCATGTTAAATTTTGCTAGGATGAAGGTTTAGACTTGAAATTTTTACACAATGATAGTTGGAACTTCTTCTTTCAACTACACTGAAAATCATACCTTTAAGACAAAAAATAATGTTTCAGAAAATTAAAATGTTTATGGACTTTTGTTACCATTTTCAATTTCCTGTTAGTTGTCTAGCTTCCGTGAGCGTCATCCTTCTTTTTCTTAGTAAGCCTTTGCTACGTTCCACGTCTCTCTTGGTCTGCCATGTCTTTTTTCCCAAAGGTTTGCAATCATATATTCTCTTAGTTAATCTTTCTTTAGTAATTAGAGTCACAGTGGCATAAATAGTGGATGCAAAAGCTCGCAAGGGGGGGGGGGCTCGAAGAATCTGAGGTGAAGGTTTTTGTTATAAACTGACCGGCAAAGAAAACGGCCACCCTGAAATATTTCCAAAACCACAATTGTTATTTTAACCAGTAATTCTTATTTGATTTAAGAACCATTTACTGTTGACACAGGATGTACAAATTAGCTAAAAAGAGAGACAAATTATTACAGAATCAAATTGAATTTAAGAAGTAACAAAAACAGTCTAAATACGATACTTTCTTAATTAAAACAATAAATGTATCTGTTTATAATGGACCTCCTAATAATTATTAGTAGTGTGTATGTCCTCCTCGAAATTGAATTACATCATTCAATCGCCGTGGCATTGAAATTAATAATTTTCAAAGTGAAATTGCGAAATATTTCAGGGTGGCCGGTTTTTTGCGTCAGTTTATATACTAAGGGGACTCAAAATTATATTTGCGAGGAGTGAGGGGCTAAAATTACATTTACGCCACTGCTAGAAAGGCACTAGATAAACTTATCATACATGAAAAAGATTTAATAATGCATCTCTTAATTTAGTGAGTTTAAAGATGTTTTATTTTAAATACACTGAAAAAATGTAAATTTTATTGAAAATAAATTTTGCGATTGTCTTGTAGATGTATCTTTTTTTAACTGAAAGTATAATTTATATTTAACGATTATATTAGACAAAAAGAACTGATAACAATAAATTCAGTCGTAAAGTTAAAAACTCCTTCACTTTCTAACTACAATTTATTTTTTGCTTGGGTGTTTGCACTTCCATATAAATGCAAAAATAATGCACCTTACCTACCACGGTGAGGATTTATCTACCTGTTTACCTCTCTTACTTAAATTCTAAATGGTACAGCTTTTTGCATAAATAATGTCGCAGTGCATTCCCTTAATGAATGAATTGATCAAATATACGAAATCTGATTTAGCATTAATTACATAAAATTTGTTTCCTAAGAGTCCATAAGACGACTTTGAATAATTAATATGAAATTAAAGTTCGTATGTTTAGTTAATTGCTTCATTAAAGAAATGACTTGCGACATTATTTATGCAAAAAGGTGTACAAATAGGCGAAGTCTGTCTTTTAAGAAAACTTTAATATGATAAATATTAGGACGGATACTAGTACTGCCGCCTAGCAAATTTCAGTTGTCTCTAGCAAGTACGCAACAACTTAATGGGTAGGCGCATTGTAGAGCTGTAATCATGGCTAACTGCGACCACTTTTATTGACTGAAATTTCAAGAAGTCCTATTAGGGATTTTTTTAGAAAAATACTGACGACGGAATCTTATTCAGGATTACTTAAAACCTATTTGTACCAATTTTTATTGTTCTAAAATAAAGGATGTTCTAGAAAAAAATATTTTTTAAATTGCCACATTTATATTCATAAGATGCTATTACACACTTAGTTCACATAAATAATAATAAAAGTTCATTTTTTTACAAAATGCTACAACTAAAATATAAAAAAAAGAGAAATTAATAACAAAGAAATAAATATTATACAAAGGTGGTAAATCCTTAACGTGGACATACTGTACATATTAATGAAAGCTGAACGGAATTGTGCTTCGAGTATTCTAAAGTTACTTCCAATTATATAGAGGTGAGATGCCTAACGTCGAATGAAAAAGAATTTGGTACTTGCAATTTGGCGTATATCAGCTACATAGTACACCCTGCATAATCAGAACTAGTTTTAAAATACACAAAAGACATTTCGCTGCAACTCTTCCTACAAAGAATTTTTAATATTTGAACAAATAACCAAGATACAGTCATTGCTTTTGAAAATCAGTATTTAACCAGGAATTTACCCTATCAGTTTGTCGGTGCTATTTATGTACATCCCGTATAGTTAAGTCCTTTTAGGCCGTACTAATAAAAAATGAAAAACTCAAAAGTGGTCAAGATACTCAATAGTTTGGTCGTTTTCTCTAAAATGGCCTCAAAAGTTTTTTTTTGGCAACTTGTTGAATATATAAAATTATCTATTTTTTTTTGTGCATTTGATCTAACGCATAGCACACCGAAAACGATTCGTCTGCAATATCTCGCAAATATTCAAATAAGAGAAAACTGATTGGTTGAATGAATCATTCAATTACATATGTCACTGTGTTCAGTTGAGTACATCTAATAACTAGAAAATATTTGCGATAAGTCACTCTCTGTATAGAAATTGCCATTTTATTATCTTAATCTATTAATTAATTCAGTGTTATTAAACATTGCCTTGGCTTTGGTTTGCATTCTATTCAAGCATTATTTACTATCGAGTACATTTGTTAACAAATTAACAAAGAATTATTGCGTTAGTTTTTGTGTTTAAGGAAATGAGATTCGCACACATAAACTATTAAATGTACCTAATTTGCATTAAAGAAAAATAATAACAAAAAATCTTAAAAATTATCAACTTACAGCTTACCCCAAATTGATGTGCACACCCTATCGGGTTTATGATGTAATGAAAACGCATCGATATAATCACAAATTACTTAATAATAATTCATATCTAATAGCACAACTATGAAAGTAAAACATTTCTTAATACACATTCATGAGAATTCGCAGCTTTGTTTTTTTTCGACAAATGACGAAATTAAAAGTAAAAGTAAATACGTTATTTTTTATTACTTCCGTGCATCTTTATCTTGTAACTTCTGGGCTGTTGGAAAATCCCATGTAAACTGCTCTTTTTTATTATGAATTTGCTTGGGATAAGAAATTAATATTCTGTCTACGCATTTATTATAAATTGTCCTTATTTCTGTTAATTTCTCACATACATTTGTTACGTAACTTTAGATTATCGCTGTATTTAATTTGTTATGCTTATGATAAACATTTATAATGTTCTTCGTAACACACCTAAAGCACCATCTAGAGAAAGTATATTACGCTCACTCACTTTAAAATATTTATAATCAGATCGGTATAATAAACTTCTTTCTTTTCAACATTAAACTAGTTAATTTAATTCAAGCTATTTTATTATTTTTTCTTTGTCTCGTTAAAAATAAAATTGAGTCTTATTAAAAATAACATTTATTTTTATAAATTCACATATATACAAGTGTAAACCACGTTATGTAAAGTGGACTAGTTCTTAATACAATACAATGAAAAATGGCATTCAAATTTAAATGAGAAAAAAAGAAATGTATGAGATGAAACGGAAATCACAGATTACCAGCCGTGGCCACCAAGACCGCCACCAAGACCACCGCCAAGTTCAAGACCATGACCACCTCCAAGGCCAATTCCGCCTCCAAGACCAAGACCGTGACCTAAACCGCCTCCAATTTCAAGACCATGGCCGCCTCCAAGACCGATTCCTCCTCCAAGACCGATTCCACCTTCAAGACCACCACCGAAGTCATGGTGATCATGCTTGATCAATACTGGTACTGGTTTTTTGATAAGAATGGGTTCGTGCACTGGTACTGGGATTGGTTTATGAATGGCAACTGGGTATGGTTTTGGTACAGGTACTGGAAAAGGGTGTGGTACTGGCACTTTAACTGGTACTTTGACTGGTACTGGTATTGACTTGATGACTGGGTATGGTACTGGTTTTACAACAGGCACTGGGTATGGTTTTGGTACAGGTACTGGGTAGGGTTTATCTACAGGTACTGGAACTGGGTGTGGTATAGGTACGGGTATATCCTTGTGAACGGGTACTGGAACGGGGTGTGGCACTGGAATTCCAATTTTCTTCGTAATGGTAATGTGTTTATGAACGTGTTCTCCAAGTGGGATAGGTCCGTGAAGACCAATGCCTCCACCGTAACCTCCACCGTAACCTCCGCCGTAACCTCCGCCGAGACCGCCGCCAAGACCACCACCCAATCCATGTCCACCAAGGCCGATTCCTCCGCCTAATCCGTGACCACCATCGAGAATTATTCCACCGCCCAGTCCATGTCCACCTCCACCTCCAAGGGATAATCCAGAACTAAGTCCTCCGTGGCCGAATCCGCCGCCATAGCCACCTCCCAAGGCAAGACCTTCACCAAAGACACCACGTTTCGTGGTCTTCTTCTCGGTCTTCTCCTCGGCGAAACAGGTGGCTAATGCCAAGGCGAGAACTAATATCTATACGAAAAACACAAAAGAATGCATTAGTTAATTTGTATGTATTATTATACACCCTTTTATACTAACCGAGGTCTTCATTATGCTACTCTTACAATGAATGTTAGCAGAAGACTGATACTGTGAACAAATCCCACAGCCACTTTTATACTAGATGGAATCATAAAGTTCTCATACGAGAGGGGCGGATGTTACTCGTGCGCCTACCAGACCACCTTTCTATACCAATATCCACCCGAAAGATGAATGGACTACTTTCAGATTATGCAAGCGTAACACATGTGTCCGGAAGAACGGTGACAATATATTTACTACACATTACTTACTATTTTAAAATTTTGTAGTATTATTAATATAAGACAATCTAGTAAGGTACAGCGGTCTTAGAATGCAAATCATAAACACTAAATAGTCAGTTATTGTAAGATATCGTGCTGAAATCAGAACGAAATATCTTTAGAAAAAAAAAACGTTCTAGTTTATTTTGCGTTTGGATATCAGAGGCGTATTTCTATTCTATCACCCGTTCTTCGATTCTATTGCACAATGATTTCATTTAGAAATGATAATGACTCAATTTGAATTTTATGAGAAATGATTGTGTTTGTTAAAGTACTGAAAAGAAGTGCACGATTGTGTTGGAATGTAAAATAATATAATGATAGTGAAACTGAAACGTGACATTAAAATAAAGTAACAATTCTTATTGAATCTTTATATGAAAATAAACAAGCTTTTTTAAATTGCCCTAAACTCTAATTAGATGAAAAAACTTGGATATTTCATCATTTTTCATTTCGAATCCTTGTGTTAATTTTTGTACCTCGATTGTAGTAGAACACTATTAGAAAAACTTTATATAATAACCTTGTTAACAATATAATTTATGTTATATGGGCTTGAGAAATATTGAGCTCGGATTTCCAATAAAAAATGTATACGTGCATTGTGAAGATTTGCATAACAATGTTGAAACTGTAATATTAATAAGATGGGATGTACTAGTATGTAGAAATTTTGATAAACTTTTAAATTAATTTTCTAAAACGCAATAATTCCCTTTTTTGGTTAACTTTTGCATAAATCGAACTTATATTCACAGAAAATTGTTTCGTAATTCTCTAAAAGGTTGCCAAAAGTTGTTACGGAATAAACGAGCAGGCTTATTTGGGTGTCACTTATTTCCTGCTTTGAGCTGTTTATTTTACGGCAAACGTTTTCGGAAGTAGCAGAATAAACTAAAACTGCACCGGTAGGTTTATTAAATTATTATATCATACAAGTTATGTGCATTTAGATTTTCAACCGGTTTCTAAAAGGTATTTTCCATTTAAACGACAGATAAGTTATACTAACTACATCACCTCTAGAAGTTTATCTATTCTAAATGCATCGTAAAAAATAACGGTTTCTTAAAAGTTAATCCGTTTTGTAATATTTAAAAGGTGGAAGTGAATATTTTTGAGGTTATTTTTTTCCCTTTTATTCGTACACGCCTTTTGAGGGTCATCAAAAGTGGTACACATTTCGGTAATTATATCATTTCATGTGGTTATTAGTTTAATAAAAAAAGAAACAGTAATAAGATAAATAAATATGCCAAATAGAAGAGTTAAGAATAACTTACATAATTCTTTTTTATGTCGCATTTTTAATTTAAGATTTATGTAATTATTAATGGTTTCCTTTACATGTTTTACACTGCAGTTATCTTGATTTAATATTTTGTTTTACAGCTTTATAATACAAGTAAAATTGCAAGAGTGGTTTTAACCCAGTTTTAACCAAATTAGTTTGAGCTTCTAAATGTATAAAAACAAAGCAATGCAGAGTCTGGAATTTTCCAGCGGAATCATACTATACGTGAGTGTTGTTAATTTTTGTGTTTAGTAAAAATTTAAATTTATCTAATTAAAGTTTTCTACAGACAATAATAATGTGAACAAGAATATGACTGCATTTTTCTGTTACTGAATTATAATTTAATGCGCACCATTAACTTTTATAAAGGTATGATAAAATGAAATCATCGAAAAGAAAGTACAAAAGAAAAAAAACCAAAGTGGATCCATAAATTGAATACGATTAAGCTTTATCGTGTTTTTAACGCCTATAATTTTAAATTTCCCTTAGGTCATATCGTATTATAAGGAGTATTTAATCGAAAAGCTTAGCGTACTTGGTTGTTGATAAATTTTATTATGTACTGTATGTTAGGTTGCATAATCTGCAGGAGTAAAAATGATTAAAATTAGTATTATTTAGCGAAATACTTTAATACGGCAGCTTACTATCAAAACATCTGTCTTTATAAACAAATTTTACAGGAAATACAAATAACCATTATAGAACATACTATAAACATTAATTTTTGTTAAAACTTTAAAGATCTAACATTCTATGTATAGTCCAGGTATTTGGTAGAAAATAAAAGAGTTTTGGTGGAGCTTTAAGTTTTGGTACTATATGGTATTTTGGGTCGCTGAACACGAATCAGAGG
>VTPC01004631.1:0-12936 GCA_011009095.1 Ignelater luminosus
TGTGAGTTCAACGAATGATAATATTTTATATGCTATTTTACAATGCTTTTAATTATAAATAAAAAACCCATCTGCGTCCATTTAAATTCAAATGTTAATACCTTTCATTGAAAAAAAAGCGAGGTTATAAGTTGTTGTTTATATTTGTCAAATCATAAGTTGTCGTGTGTGTGTCACATCATTGCGCAAACTCACAATTTTAATACTGCTTAGTGTGTGTCTGCTAGCAATAGAAATGGCAATTTATCTAAATGGTCATTTACTTTAATGACAATTAAACTCTCAGTGTGTCGAGGGTATTTATACATATTTCGAGTAAAGGCAGAATTTAATTTATGCCCAGTAGTTTGGTACTGTTAATAATTAACTAGCTTACGAATCTCCAAGTAAAACATCACACGAAGTAGAATGAGACCAGCTATCTCATCTTTCCCATCAATATCTAGCTATGAAAGCAGTATTCAGACAGGGTCATACACGTCAGAAGAAGCTGTTTTATGAGAATTAGCTTGTTTTTGACTTTTTTGTCAACAGAAACAACTCAGCTCATAATACCCTCGACACACTGAGAGTTTAATGATCATTAACCCTAAATGGATAATTTATTTTGGTGTATGTCACTTCATCATTTTCTTAATGATTATTTAAAACACCATTTATACGAAATGATGATTGAAATTCCGATGTCGTTTCGAGAAACAATCTGCAGTTGTCGGTAAACATCGCCTTTATTTTTGAATTGCGCGGGGTGTGAATACTTATTGTTAGATTAATTCGAGACACAATACTTATTTAACTTTAGTTTATTTTCATAAAGAATGATGAGAATACGTTTTCATTTTTTACAGTATCGCCATCGCAAGAGAGAGAGCAAAAACAGTGTTGCCATGAATACAAATATAACAAAATGTTGCCAATATAAAAGTAAAATACTCGTTAGAACATTAATACTTATGGCCGCTCACACTCAGCTGATATACGACAACGTTCTGTGAGTTCAACGCTAGCCCACGGCACACTATACACACCTAGACACTACACAACACTACACAACATATACATACTCTCACACTTCTCATTACACCATTCCAACACCGTTCTGAAAAGAACCGTCGCGTCGAACTCCTCGTCGTCTCTGTGTGACGGCTCGCTGGCCGTCCTTGGGTACTCCATTTAACCTGGGTCATCGACACCACCACCGGCGGGGATTGTGGAGAGCCTGCTTCCGGCCTGCTCCACCGTCGCCACCAGCCATCACCTCGTGGACCGGCCCGCGGGCTGCTTGGTATGTGACATGACATGACTATGACTACCACCAACTTCCGACGCACCGCTCCGTCGACGTTCCTATCTACCAACATCCCTCATTCTCCAGCCATAGAGAGATTAAATTCTCTAAATGGCAGCCACCTACGGTGGCATTTTTCGTTGATCCTGTCCTGAGTTCAACGGGTGATAATATTTTATATGCTATTTCACAGTGCTTTTAATTATAAATAAAAAACCCATCTGCGTTCATTTAAATTCAAATATTAATACCTTTCATTGAAAAAAAGCGAGGTTAAGTTGTTGTTTATATTTGTCAAAATCATAAGTTGTCGTGTGCCAATGTCACATCACTGCGCAAACTCACAATTTTAATACTGCTTAGTGTGTGTCTGCTAGTAATAGAAATGGTAATTTATCTAAATGGTCATTTACTTTAATGACAATTAAACTCTCAGTGTGCCAAGGGTATAAGTCTTGCTTTAGAAATTACAATACTATAACACTGAATGCTTGACCAATTTTGTAATTCTTAAACCTTCTTACAAAATCAAACACTATTGTCAGTTCTAGGATTTATTTTATTAAAAATATATAAATGGTTTCATAAGCTAAATGAAAATTCCTCATTCGATATAAAGATCTTATTCTTATAATCAAATAAAATACATACTCTAGCCATTGCAAATATATCAAGTCACATTATTATCAGTAAAACCTATAGCATGTAAATTTTCAAGTACAAAATTATACTTAATTTCTTATTACATGTAATATTTTCAAACAAAGTCTCTTCATCATGTTGATTCACTCTTAAAATTTATTTGTTCCTCTTAAACATATATTAATAAAAAGTAATCAAGATATCGACACAAGTGGCTTCGACATTAATTTACCACTTAACAATTTAGTTTTACTTTTATTCTTGACCACTTTAATACCAGGAACTGATTTTTTCTTACCTAATGGTATAAGTCTCATTTCTTCTACTCTAAGCTTAAAATCTCTATAAAACTTTAATACATCTGCATCTGCCCACACCTGACTAGCTTTAAAATCTAATACTCTTAACGTTTCTAAACTTTGAGCTCTAGATAAAGCAACATATGCTTGACCAGCTTCAAAAACTCTTGCCAAAGACATTTCAACACAATCTAAAGTTAATCCTTGAGATTTGTGTATAGAAAAAGCCCAAGCTAAGCGAAGAGGAACTTGTTTTCGAGATGAAATTGCACCTGATGGCGATTTAATAAGCCATCGTTCGTGTTTAGCCATATATTCAACATTTCTGAAGCGAACCATGGGCAATCCATCACGAAATCCAGTTACAACTCCTCGTGCACCATTTACTAACCCTGATGTAATATTTATATTCTTCAAAAGCATTACTTGTGCACCAACTTTTAATATTAATTTTCCAGGAACTGGTGTTTGCTGGTCCAACTGCTTCGATGATGTTGGATCACTATCTTGAGCATCATAAACTTTTTCCTCTCCAGCAAGTTCATTCAATTTAGATTCATTTATGACATTAGCTTCATGAGTATGTGAACATAGCCTAGTTGCTAGAATACCATTTTGTTCAATCTTTTGCTTCGATGTTGCCATCAATTTTTCAGCTATTTCAGGAGGAATATTTCCCAAACGTATACTATTAAGAATATTAATAAAACCCATGTCCTTCTGCCTATGCACTTGGGTCAGTTCAAAACAAACTTGAATACAACGATCCCAAGCAGGAGTTCGAAAACAAAAACGACGATCATTATTTTTGTTAAGATTCTCGTTTACTCTATTGACAGGTGGTAATTGCAAAAAGTCACCACAAATAATTAGCTGTATACCACCAAATGGTTTATCACTTCTTCTAACATGTCGAGCTACAGCTTCTATTTTCTACAAAATAAAAATTTTAAAATGTACAAAAACAACAATTTTCATTCAACTTACTTCAAAGTAATTGGCACTAATCATAGATATCTCATCAATGATTAAATGCTTGCACTTTCGCCAAATTTGTGAGGCTAATGGTTTTGAAGCCATGCTATAGCTGCGTTCAAGAGTCGCATCACCTCCTCCTATTGCAGCAAACTGATGGAGTGTTATACCACCGATGTGACATGCTGCTACACCTAAATAAAACATCGAAACTCATCTTATTCTAAGAAACCATAAGTCTTTACAACAAACAATAATGCATACCTGTAGAAGCAGTTGCAGTGGTTACATCAGGTGGTAAAGCTGAAATTATTTTTCTAAGTAAGAAACTCTTTCCAGTTCCTGCGCTTCCAGTGAAGAAAACATTGTGGCCTGCTAGACAAGCATCTAAAACTTCCTGCTGTTCTATAGTTAATTGTTCATTAGATATTGGTGATTGTGAATACAGTTTTTTAGCTGCTGGAGCTTTCTCATCTCTGTCACCACCTTGAAATTTACGTTTCCTACTTGATGGTGATGGTGTTGTATTAGTTGTTCTTGATACTTTAGCTTTTACTTTATCTATATCTGCCTCTGTTATCGGACTAATTTCTTCAAATGATCTTGGTTTACCTGACAACAACTGTGTTCTTAAAGATACATTTGGATTTTCATTTTTCTCCCCAACCATTTTTACAAAGATAGTGCGAAGAAATCCCGCTAATTGAGATGTAGGTGCATTTGAAAGAAAAATAGTGCACCGTTCATCTTGAAACTTAATAGAAGCTTTACCTTCATTCATGAATTTATTATGTACATTAATCGATTTAAGTTTCAATCTTACGGGAGCTGATTTTTCGGAACTTACTTCTAAAAATATTACTTTATGTTCGTTTCTTATCAGCCTTAACACCGCAGTCTTAAAAGCTAATTTGCGATGAAACGATCCTTGAGAATTCAACCATTCTAGATTCACTGAACACGTCACGGTGCTATCGTTACTACTCATTTTTACAGAGAGAAGAATTGATAATTTTCATTCAACAAACCCGCTAGAACAGAAAAGCACAGGAAAGTTCGTCCACCTCACGTACAATAACCGCCAACTATCTCATGACATAATAATATAACCAACAAACGTCAACCAGTCAACCGAGGAATACTCCCAGTGTTGCCAGATTTCTATCTCCAATGTCGCCAACTGATAAAAAGATAAGTTAAACTTACAATATTATTTTTATTTAGTTATTTGTGCAGTATAATTTGCTATTTACGTTACTTATTTACAGTGTCAAATAAAAAGATTTATTAATTATTTTCTAATCAAGGACCGTAAATATAAAATATAAAACATGAGTCGTGACGTTTTTTTTTTACGTTTGAAAGGTCTATTTTGTAACGCAGTAAAAATAGATTTCTTTAACGATCTTTATGTATGGTTAACATTCTGTACAAAAATACGCATTCGACGCAATTACAACGTTTTTACACAAAAAAATAACGTTACGTCCAATGCCACATGCTTTTGCAAGTACTGTTTAATATTACTACATTTCTGTAGGTCTGTGTCTGTTATTGTATAAACGCTGGTGCCGTAAATTTAAAATATGCTGTTTTTGGGATCAAACCATTTACGTCGCGCAAGTGCAGCCTCGTCTACAAAAATTGCAGACGTCGACTATCTTTTATCTAAAATCCGTGATCGGTATTAAATCAGAATTACAAGTAGCCTTAATGGGTGAAAAATAACCAACTCTGGCAACACCAAATACTTCCCCCACTTAAGAAATATGGTAAGGTGCATGACGGGTAACAGGTTAACCAACTAATTTTTTTACAAAATTAAATAGAAATTTAAATCTTTTATCTTTGTTTGTTTTAGGTTTATCGAATATAGTTCTTTCATACTCTACAGAGGGAAGAGCTTCGAAGAGTAAACAATTGTTAAAACCAAATGTAACTATATTTTGTTAAAAAAAAAAAAATACATTGAGTTCAGTTAACCTCAAAAAGTGGTTTGCTGTGGTTGTGGGTTTATACAACTTGAAGAAAAGTGTTATAGCAGTTATATTAACAAAAATGGTTGTAGAGAAACGAAAGGCAGATGAATCTGCTTTAGTTCCAGTAAATAAGAAAAGTAGAAATGAGGTTGTAGCTTCTAGTTCGAAGAATAAAGCAGTTACCCCAACAGTAAGTTTAAGCTCAACCAGAATGTTATTGCAGGGTATTTTTTAGTTATTAAAGAAAGAATCTCTAAATCGTTTTTTAGACTACTGTTAGGACATCCAATTTATTTGCTCCTATTATGTTATTGGAAGGACATGAAGGAGAAATATTTACTATTGAATTTCATCCTGAAGGACAATATCTTGCATCGTCTGGATTTGATCGTAAGATTTGTGAGTATTATTCATTATTAGATGATGATTGAGAGCTAAATAAATAAAATAACACTTATTTTTTTTTTAGTTTTATGGTCAGTTTATGGTGAATGTGAGAACTTGTCTGTTATGACTGGTCATACGGGTGCTGTAATGGAACATCATTTTTCTCCCGATGGTGGACATATTTTTACTGCTAGTACAGATCATACATTAGGCCTGTGGGATGTTATAACGGGACAGAGAATAAAGAAATTTAAAGGGCATACAACCTTTGTTAATACTGTTCAAGGTATGTACATACACGTTTATAATTGTATCTTATTATAATGTAAAATGGACTTATTTTAACATTAAGGAACTAGAAGGGGCCCTCATACATTAGTATCTGGAGGTGATGATTCTACGGTACGTATGTGGGATATAAGAAAACGAAACAACGTAACTTCGATTAATTCAACATATCAGGTATTGTGCAATATCTGTTTGGTGTAATTTGTTTTATATAAATAATTTTAGGTTACAGCTTGTACCTTCAATGATACTGGAGAACAAATCTTCAGTGGTGGTATTGATAACGATATTAAAGTATGGGATGTTCGTAAGAATGAGATTTTATATACTATGCGTGGACATACAGATACAGTTACAGGATTATCGTTAAGTCCTGATGGTTCTTATTTATTATCAAATGCAATGGATAACACCTTACGTATTTGGGATATTAGACCATATGCTCCACAAGAGAGATGTGTTAAAATATTCTCAGGTAGGAAATAACCACATCTTAAAGCAAATAATTTGACCATCCACTTATGAAAACAATTCTTTCCAACATAGGACATCAACATAACTTTGAAAAAAATTTACTACGCTGTGCATGGTCAGCTGATGGAAGTAAAGTTAGTGCTGGTTCAGCTGATCGTTTCATGTATATTTGGGACACAACCACAAGACGTATTCTTTATAAATTACCAGGGCATAATGGCAGTGTTAATGATATAGATTTCCATTCAAACGAACCTATCATTGTATCGGGTTCTAGTGATAAACAAATTTATTTAGGTGAAATAGAATAGTTTGATATTAATTAATTATGTGTATGTAAGTAATTTTTCAGTTAATTGCAAAAGAATAATGTAAATGTAAAAATAATTAGATTGTAAGAGATGTATGTATAAAACAAGAATTATTTTAAAATAAAATTGTACAATTTATTTATTAAACTGTTCCTAATTAGCATGTTCAATACTGAGGAGAACTTCGAGATTTTGAAAAGATTAGAAGGGCCTAGTAAAACATCAATTTGATATTGAGTAGCAAGTCCAGAGTATTATTCTAGTGTTTATTGTGGATTTCTAAAATATACACGTCATGCTTCTACGATACCACAACAATTTTTGAAATATTTGTTACGTTTAGGTATTTAAATGATTTGATAACAAATATGCTCTCCACTCTTGTATAACTTTATAATAGTGATATATTGCATTTGATGCTTGTAACTAAATACTAATAAACCAAACCTACTTGTTAAATATCATCCATTGTAGTTTCCTGGTTCTGAAGAAATTGGAATCCATTATAGGAACTATTCTTCAGCTATGGATTGTGTTTTGTTGGCGGGGGAGTGTAAGGCTCAAAACAGTAATGTAATGGCTCTGCAACTGCAATACTGATGTCAACCAACTGTTGGGCAGAGATAACAGATCATTGATAACAACATATATCTATAGTCTGTCTAGAAAGTTTCTGGAAAAAAAAGTACAGCTACATCTCCCAAAATATTTTGTTATTAATTAAACAATAAAAATTAAAAAAAAATAATTCATATCATTTGCTTATGTAACGCCTGTTTAATTGGAAACAATTTTATTAGATGTCCATTGACAAGGTAACTGCATATTAAGTGGTAATGGTGGTCTCACGCTTCTAATAAAACTGATGCTATTAATTTATTTTCATTTTGAGGTGCCGTTCTATTTTGATTTCGATATATTTTTTTATTGGACTAAGGTCTGGTGAAGCTCGGGTAGTTTCCAATACCCTAGGTGAAGATTTGGTTGTACTAAGGAAACTAGAATATTCAATTGTCTTCATGTATTTTATGTATCCAGGCACCATTTCTTATTCGGTTTAGAAATTCATAGACTGCACTATTTACAAGTTCAGATAGTTTAACCAGTTTTGTTATTTTTCTAACTCCTCATCTAAAATATTCCACCAACTTTGTTTTTTTCTACTTTTGACATTATCACATAGGTATTTTGGTTTTATACAATCAACAATATTTGACATACATGCATACAACCTACGTGAGAAATATGCTCTTAAGATGTAGCAAAAGAAGAGATATATTGAATTTACAGAATTTTAGAAACGTTCTAGACAAACTATACATGCAAGTATTGGGTTCGATGTTTATTCAATTATTTTGTTTCAGGTAAAATGATCTTTAGATAAATGAACAAGTTTTGCAGTTAGGTTTTAGGTATCCTTAGAGCTGACAGAAGTGTTGATCACAAATCTGCAGCAAAATTTAAGAGGAAACTTGTGGTTTGCTCCAACCTCAACTCCTGCAGCTCAAAGTAGTAAACTATTGCAGAATTGCATAATCCATTCATGAAACTGTGCACTAGGTGGATATGAACATGCTAAAATTAAGTATATTTAGTCATGATCTATGAAGATATTTATCCTTGTGTTCTCTTCAGAAGGTTCACCAAACTTTTAGATCTCCCTAACGTGCCATCATTTTCTGAGAAGTTTTCTGTTTGATTTAGCACAACTTATGGTACTATTAAACACAAAGGAAATAATAGGCAAAACTACGGAATAACCAATAATCTATAAAGGTATCAGAAATAATGAACATTATGTTTATACAACACTTTATTTTCAAGTTGAAGTGATTGACAAAAATATACCTTCAAATGAAGTTTTATTAACATTTTAGACCATTATATATTTAAATTATTGTGTAATAGATTCCTTGCAAGATATTTTGATTTATTAACAAAAATAAGCAACTTATAATTATGTATTTTCATAGTTATTTTATAAACATATTACAGACAAAAGAAACTGTTCATTATGGAACTAATATTTAGGAAAAAACTTTGTTATATAAATGGTACTTTCAACATATAACCACATATTTCACGTTTATATTTTTATAAAATAAAAGTGTATCATGGTACAGCTAAAGATTTTTACAATAATAGATTATAGTTTGTATCATTGCAGAATTTAAGAATCTTTAACAATAACATTGATAAAAAATATTATGGAATATACACCAGTAAGATAATGATGTGTCTGCTATTTATTAATTATTTTTATTTACTCGACTGAAATATTCATATTAATATTGAAATGGAAAATTACATTTCATAAGGGAAACTGTTAAATTATATATTAATTCCTTGTTTTCAATTAATCTTATAATAAACATTTATTGATAGATTCTGCTTAATTTGTTTTTAAAATTTAATATATAAGTAACTTTAATTTTTCCTTCAAGATAATATGCAGATCCAGGATTATGAACTTTTCCATTTGTGCCTTCTTATTGACAATTAGCAAGTACAATTCGATAAAAATATGGCATTAATCCTTAACATCATAACCTGAGTATGCTTGGTTTGAGCACAACTCCTTTTTCCTCTAACCCAAGTTAACTTCAGCAAAAATTTGTGAAAGTATATTGGTTATAACTACATAACTCAATGTATCGCAATCATTTAGGATATTTTTTTTTTGATACCTATAATAAAGCCATAACCTATAAGTTATCTTGGGTATGTGAATTTTCGTTTCTGTTTTAGAGCACATTGTACGGTATTGTACACTGTAAATAAGCATTAGTTTGTGGATTAGGTTTAATGTTTATTACAATACAAGTTAATTCAGGTTGTGGAGTTATAGTTTTTTCAATAAAGTATTTTGCTAGAAATACCCAAGCTTTTTTTGTCTCTAAATTAATGCTATACTGGGCCTTATAAGGTGTTCGAGAAGTTGTATAATAAAAACAAGTGATGATTTCTTTACCATCACTTAAAAAATAATGTTGTTAAGGGATTAAAACATACTAAATTCAAGTAAAATCTTTTGAAAGATAGCTCTACTTAATAAGTGGTTTTACAATATTGATGTTAGTCCTGACTTCTTAATACACAATTTGTAATTGCTACAAATTAAAAAAACCTGAATTGACAAGAACATCTATGTATAGTCAACTCATAAAGTAATGTTGCAAGTTACTTTATGCTTGAGTGTTTAATATCTGATTCAATGTCAAATTTTTAATTATATAAGTATTAAATCAATCGAAATTGCACTAATTCAAACAGTTGCTTAGATTTCTGCATTGGTTACATTTATAGTCTCCTAAATACATGTTTTGTTAAATTTGTTTATTTTTCTAACATTTTTGTTCTAAATAACATTTATTTATGAATGAAAATACACAATAGTAAAATGTTTCAATAATCTAAATACTCCAATCCCAAAAACTCAAAATTATCAAGACTGCACTGTACCTATTAGAAAAAGAAAAATTTGCAGGACATTATATTGTGAGCAGTCAGACATCAAATGCCAAAATGTACAAGATGTCTCTAGAAGCTCTGTACAAAATGCTACCACACATATTCCTGAGACCAAAGCAACAAATGTTCAAAATGCTGAAATGATACAAAGAGTAGTTTAATTTTTTTACCTCAAATTAATCTTTGTATACATATAAATGGTGGTTATTATATGAACATTTGCTGTATGTAAGTATTGTCTTTGAACACCAACAAACTTAGCATTAGTAACATATGATTGCAATGCATGGTATGTAGCAAATCAAAGTTATTGTTGTCTGCCTAACTATGGCAGAAAAGGAAATTGAACAAAAGAAACAATGTTTGAAATAAGAATTTAGAAATATTCACCAAACTGTTAAAAGAAATATGAGCTTCTTTGCATGTGAATGATCAACTTTTAACCATTTAGTAACCATCCAGCAAAAATATGATGTCAAAAAAATCTTTTTCCAATACACATTCGTGCCATGTTTACATTACATAGCTTTTACTTGGGTTAGTACTTTCTTTCAAGTACTTGCATAATGTTAACAATTTTGCAAGTACTTGCTTAAGTATTTGCGCAAGAAAAACGAGTACAGTCTATCTCAATATTATAGAATTCAGAGTAGGCCTTGGCATGATATTTTTGTAACAGTGTACTTTGAAGTTTTGTTAAAAATTACTACATAAATATTTTTAGGTTAAAGATCTGTCATTTGTCATTTTTTTAAGTAGACATGAATTGTCAATATATGTAGTGATTTTAGGTTCTAAGCTTTATCTTGCTGTATGTTTGTTGTACACTGCAAAAATGAGGTAAAGTCAAAGTCTGAATTCTATAATATTAAAACAGACCGTATGCAAGTTATGCTACACATGACACTGCTATTACACCAGTTTACTTGATTATGCATAAATACCTGCCCACTGAGGCATCACATCTCAAGTTTAATTTCCATTGCTAAAAGCAATTTTTTGTTATTTAAAAGATAGAAAACATTACTTTATAAGTTGACTGTATATTAAATGAAATAGGTATATCATTACTACTAATATAAATACAAGTGAAGCAGATGACAGCATTACGCACTGTTCTTAGACAAAACGGTTGCCGGCTGATTTTGACATCAGTTGGAATGTTGATATACTTTTAACAGTTGAATGAGTTAGAATTAAAAGGAACTAACTCCATTTTTTTAAATTGGTTTTTCATAATTCTCATGCTGATGCATCAATTGATAACAATATAAATTACATCAAAACACTTTTTCTATCTAAAAATTAATGTAAGGAGAGTTGACACCCACAGGGGTGCGGCCCAGTGGCCACTAAGGGTGTTAGATATAAAAGTTTTTTATTTTTCATAGTGTTTTGTGTTTATTTTAAATATCTTACTTATCTACTTCCTTTTGATAAAACGTCTAACGACACTGTAGGAGACCAAACACTTTTCAAATGTCTTAATTTTCCAAAATTTTGATTCTAGGGTATATTTGGTTAATTCTTTTATTTTGGACTAAAAAAAACCTTCACTTCA
This sequence comes from Ignelater luminosus, assembly GCA_011009095.1. Lineage (NCBI taxonomy): Eukaryota > Metazoa > Arthropoda > Insecta > Coleoptera > Elateridae > Ignelater > Ignelater luminosus. Next base: position 11,676 of record VTPC01004631.1, read on the forward strand.
ATTTTTTATACTTAACTATAACTCATTCTGTATAGCTAAATATCTTAGTAAAGAAAGTTCTAGTTTAGACTAAAAATAGAAATCTGAGACGTTTTCTTCATTTCCTGAATGTTTAAAATTTATGGAGTTAGTTCCTTTTAGTTTTAATTCATTCAATTAATGCATAAAATCAGTAGACTTGAATGCTATGATATGAGATATTTAATTCATGATCATTTTAAATAGTGATGTAAATATCAAATTTCAGTGTACAAAGCAACTGTACTGTCTTAGGACAGTAAGCTTCCTAAAAACAATAATTCTTTTTGTATATGTACTTTTGAAATATAAAGATAACATTAAAATATTTTTCATTATCAGGTATTTTTTCTACTGTTTCTGTGATATTGTATATATCGTTGTTTACGGTATTATGATTAAAAAGATAAGATAATTAGGTGTATTCATATAATCCAAAAGTTTTATATAAATAATTTTGTTTCAAATGTATAGTCAAGTAAAAAATCAAGCTTGTAATAATTTAATTAATAAAGATTATCGTTATTGTTAAAAGAGAATGTAGATGAAAAGCAATCCAACTTTTAAATCACTGCAATGGTTTCAAATATTAAATATTTTACGTATTTTAATAAGAGATATTAACTAAAATTGCTTGTTGTTATTCAAGAAAAAATTGAAAAGATAAACTTTTACAACAGTTACATCATGAATAACCACAACAGCCCTTCTACAGAATATTCAATAATATTGTCAATAGTGCGGTACATATTTAGGACAAATTATAAGTTCTACTTCATATTTAGACAATAACAAAAATAATAATTTTATGTGTCTGTGGACGACGCCTCATATTTAAGAACTGATAAGAAACTACAAATGCAAACTTTAATTTTCACATTATCATTTTTACGCAAATAGTGATAGCAGACTATAATTCAAAGAAATCTAATATTAATTTATTAAAAATTTATATAAAAGAATCAAAAACTTATATAATACGTAGTTTTTATCAAAAATGCTTATAAAAATTAGTAATATAGGTCAGGTCACCATCAGATTATTAGCTGCAACAGTTTCTAAATAGTAAATCAGAAAAGTTTTCAAGTTTATGCAATTTATCAACATACAAAAAGTTTAAAACCCTTCCAATTGCCATTTGTTTAATAATTACCTATGATATATCTGGGAGAGGAAATTTGTGCTCCAAAAAGATAAACTGATCTTACTCTTATTGGAACTTATCAATAAAATATTAAAAAAA